>JAMKCH010002779.1:0-38041 GCA_023653785.1 Ophioderma brevispina
TAGTAATAGTACTCTGGTCATTCACACACACATCCCCTAATGTCTAAGATATTTTAAAGGTTTATAGTAACATCTTCAGTTTAATCCCTAATCCGTAATGTTCACTGGGTTGGACTTGATGTGATCGATGGTGTTAAAATATCATCCAGAAGTTTGTATGGTAAAATCAAATTCACTTGGAGAAATAAACATGGAGAAAAACACTTCCTTTTTTATTTTCTTAACCTTAACTCCATAACGAGTTCCATTGGGTCCTGTACTGAGTGTTTCAAACTTTGCTAAATCAGTGACAATCTGTATGCTTATTGTTTTTGTTTGAACTTCATTTCAGTCTTTTTTAATAAGTGCATATATTTTTGTTCCCTTATGTATTACCACACTACAAACATAGTCTGCTTAAAATATCTCATACCAAATTTGACATGAAACTAGGAAGTCATAAATCACAGTTATATATTGCATGTCATGTGAATATTTAGTTAATGAAAGGTATTTGCCTTTTTTATTCCCCTTTTTCAGGTTCTGTTAAATCCGTGGCTGGCACCATTTGCTTTGCGGCTAAACAACAGAGCCATTTTCAAAGTGAGGTAAAGTAAAATGGTTAAAGCAGCTTCAAAGAATTATTGCAATTTCATAGTATGATGTTACCAAATCCTCACATGACAAGCACCTCATGACAATAACTTAAACAAGATGACCTGATGCATAGTGTCACTTGACCTAAGGTGACCTTTGACCGGGAATGTGATAATTGATTTCATTTACATTTATGAAGGTTCTCATATTTTATCTATGACCCGAGTTAAAGTTTTTGAATGGCAGCGAAAGTTTCACACATAACTTTACCATCCAGACAGAGAGGCAGACAGAAAGACTGACTGATTAGTGTCTGCATGAACATAAGTTCAGGTGACACACATACACACACAGAAAATGAGATGTGAAATTTGTATTGTTGAATGATGTATTGAATAAGTCTTATCTACTCCTGATTCTGATGTAAAAGGAGGTAGGCTACTGTGTTGAGGATGGGATCCTAACATCCTATAACCCCCTGCGGGTTCGGGGTTAAGAATAGGCCCGCTGTCCCCCTTACATGTCGTAAAAGGCGACTAAAAGGGGCCCCCTGCGGGTTCGGGGTTTAGAATAGGCCTGCTGTCCCCCTTACATGTCGCAAAAGGCGACTATAAGGGGCAACTCGTCTGTTATCTGAACAGACGGGTTGTATTTAAATTTAGAATTTTGTATTTTAAGGTTGTAATAAGGTGTTCTATTGTATGACTGTACTTAAGTGTTAAAATAATAATATGATATTACTTGTATAAGTAGTTTAAAATCTGTATTAGTTAACATAAAGCATACCATTTATCAATTACATTATGTACATATATAAGACCGTCTATTTAATCTGTAAAATATTGCCTTAATGTTTCAATATTGTATTGATTTATCTTGTTTTTTTAAGGGGATCTGATGTAGTTGAAATTTTTTCTTGATACATGGATGGGTGATGAACTTTGTCATCAGTGTATGATGTGTATACCGTAATTATAATTTGGATTTGATCAATGTATCTTGTTAAGCTGTGTTTTTCTATGTGAACTGTAGTATTCAATTGGGTTATCTTATTTTATACATGGATGGGTGATGATCTGTTTCATCAGTGTATGATATGTATCTTCATGTATTTACAATTGTTGTAATTCAAATTGAAATGTAGTTTTAATATTGCGTCTAGGCCTCTTCAGGTGATAATTTTCCTGATCTGTTTAAATATTGTTATCTTTTTAAAAAATGTTGTGATTAGAATTTACTATGGTGTATGTTTCAAAAAGATTTTATTTAAAAGGTTAGATGTTTTTTACCTTAATGACACTACATGTATATGACACAATTGTGTTGAGTTGTCGTCAGTGGCGTAAATTTCTTTTTGACATTGGGGGGAGATGGGGTTGATGAAAATTTATGAATGAAACAGGGTTTGCTGAAAAGATCCATTACTAGCACGTGTGTGCGAAGCGCGCTAAAAATTTTGCCTTTTAGAAGCTAAAATCCTTAAATGTAATTGCAATTAAAACAAAATGCGCGCAAAGCGTGCGGAAATTTACAAATTTTTAAACTATTATGGTAAAATATGAGCTTATTTTTGGTCAAAAACACACGAACAGGAATTAACATTGGGGGGATGATCGTATTGACCATTCCCCCTCATCAAAATATTGGGGGGATATATCCCCCCATCCCCCCCGGGATTTACGCCTATGGTTGTTGTTAAATCTTAATACTCACTCACTCACTCACTCACTCACTCACTCACTCACTCACTCACTCACTCCTAACATCCTATAGGTAAACCTATTTAGAAAGGTAACTAAACGTTACGGGTGTGGTCCATTTTTTAAAGTGAGCAAAATTGGGTGTTTTTACCTCGTAAACTGTGAAGAAATCAACATTTCTTATGATACGTTACTTTAGTATAGTGTCAAAATTTTAACATCATTTTTGGTGATGCATAATGTATTGTAAATTTGTTAAAAGGAAATAAACATCTTATAACTTCTATTTTATAGCCTTAGGTTTCCTTAATTTCCCTTCCTTTCCCTTCAAATCTAATTTTACAGAAAAAACAGCTTGCATTCATTTATTTCTAGGATTTATTTTATAGGATTAGGTTTCTATATTCTGCAAAATTGTACTTCTCTTCAAGTTTAGTAATTCTAAAAAAGTCCTGTATTCTTCTGGAATTACAGTAATTTGATGCAAGTCTGCATATATTTCATTTGAAGCCATTTCTATTTTCCAAGTTTGATATGGCCAATTTGTTCTTAATTGGGAATGTTGCATCATATCAACAAATTGTTACTTTTATGTAGAGTATTCTAAGAGTTAATGGACTTTGTGCATTTGTTGTATGCTTTTGGTTAAAAATTGCTCTTGCTGCCCAAGATAAGTGACAATTTTCATACTCTTGTCGAACCCATAATAGATTTTCAAAAACAAAAAACTTCATTTTTATTCAAGAATTTCTCCCAAGAAAATATTTTTGTATCATTCCTTCAATTAATATTTTGTTTTTGATACAGTATGTGTCATATATACAGTAGTAGTCAAAGTTTGTAGTCCATAAAGGCTGACTCAGAGATTTCCCGAGGAGGGTGCCCTCAATTTTCAAAGAAATCGTGATTTTTGCATATATACAATGCTTGTCCATATACTAATCACTGTGTGAAATAGCTAAGCTCAAATCGAAGTCCTTCATATAGAAAATCACAACTTTGTTTCAAAATTCCGGATCCGGAATTTTTGTTATACACAATCACCAGCGCTCCTTTATACTACCGTTGCCCAAGCTTAACTATGCACCATCAATTGTTAGCTGGCATACACCTTAACTTCCTTGATACCACAGAAAAAGTTATCGGTGCGCCCGGTACTAGATCCGAAAAAAAAAAAAAAAAAAAAGGCAGACAGAAAGACTGACTGATTAGTGTCTGCATGAACATAAGTTCAGGTGACACACATACACACACAGAAAATGAGATGTGAAATTTGTATTGTTGAATGATGTATTGAATAAGTCTTATCTACCCTGATTCTGATGTAAAAGGAGGTAGGCTACTGTGTTGAGGATGGGATCCTAACATCCTATAACCCCCTGCGGGTTCGGGGTTAAGAATAGGCCCGCTGTCCCCCTTACATGTCGTAAAAGGCGACTAAAAGGGGCCCCCTGCGGGTTCGGGGTTTAGAATAGGCCCGCTGTCCCCCTTACATGTCGCAAAAGGCGACTATAAGGGGCAACTCGTCGGGAGGGTGCCCTCAATTTTCAAAGAAATCGTGATTTTTGCATATATACAATGCTTGTCCATATACTAATCACTGTGTGAAATAGCTAAGCTCAAATCGAAGTCCTTCATATAGAAAATCACAACTTTGTTTCAAAATTCCGGATCCGGAATTTTTGTTATACACAATCACCAGCGCTCCTTTATACTACCGTTGCCCAAGCTTAACTATGCACCATCAATTGTTAGCTGGCATACACCTTAACTTCCTTGATACCACAGAAAAAGTTATCGGTGCGCCCGGTACTAGATCCGGTCAATGCGCACGCGCCAGAATCCGGCAGGATGACCCTCAATTCCATCAATTGTTAAGCTGTCATATACACGCGCTTGCAATTTGCTCTGGAAAATTCATCGAATTTACCGTTGTAATCATTGCCAAAGGCATCCTTAGCTTTTCAAGACGTTCTACTACTATTCTGGAATCCCCAGATTCGCTAGAGCAGGTAAACTATGTGTGTTCTTGCCGATTCTGAGTGATTTTTCACGTAAATTCTGAGTCATGACCACATGCTTCAACATTTCTGTTGCGCATGTGGTTGCGACATAAGTGGCCGAATTATCGGTCCCCTTGCTTCACCGCAAGAGGATTACCATTCTCCAAGCAAGTCTCGCAAAGAACGTGGCTACAGTCGCGAACGGAGTCGTAGCCCCCGGCTCAAGCTTCCAGCAACGCCGCAGGGTGACCACCGAGCTCCAAGCAAGTCCCGCAAAGGCAGTGACTACAGCCGCGAGCGGAGCCGCATTCCTCGGCGCAAGTCGCCTACAAGACCACTACGTGACAGGCGATCTCCAAGCAAGTCCCGTAGAAGCTGCGACCGTAGCAGTGAGCGGAGCCGCCCCCCCCGGGCCAAGCGTCCAGCAACGCCGCAAGGCGATCCCCGCGATAGGAGTCACGATTAAGGCCGCAGGTCTACCACCAGGGCTCATGCAGACAGTCATGACACTCCAGGCAGACCCCGTAGTGGCCGCGACAGCCGTGACCGCAGCCGCGGCAAGAACCGTGAACACTATGCATCCCACTCTCACCGTGATTCGCCCGGATACCGAGACCCATGGAGCAAGAGCCGATCCCCGCACGGGAGTCACCACTCATATGGGAGCCGAGACTATCGCCGAGACCCCTGGCACGGCGACAGCCGGGATAGGGAACGCGGACCCTATGGCTACGGGATTGACCTATACCCTTACCGGGAATCCAGTCCCCCGCTCCCCCGTCCCGACTTCGACTATCGCACTGGGGACTACACACGTCGGGATCCATACGCCGACTCTCGCCGAGAACCTCCTTACATCCCACCACGGCTCTCTCTGGATGTCCCCCGGCCATGTTACCCGCCTCGAGGACCCTCACCTCTCGCTCCAGCCAGAGCCACCACGTAAGCCTCCGCGAACAACGCCGCTCTCGATCACACCATCGATCACTGGGAGTCCTACCTACCAAGGAGCTCCAGGCTGCAGAGCGAGACAGAACCATGACACGATGGCAGCAGTGCATCGCAGAGCTATGTGGACCTTAAGCGGGACACCCCGACATCCCATGGAGATCGCCCATCTAGCCGTAAGAGCCGGGCACTTCCGAACGTCGGAAAAAAAAAAAAAAAAAAAAATCCACACCAGGTTAGCGCAGAACTGCCTCTACATTACTGCTAACCTTTTTCCTACTGGTTTTTGGCTCCGATAACCAGTTATTTTCACTATTCGCTCGGTTTGGACATCATTTTGACTGTTTTCTTACGATTTCGTAAAAGATAAACACGGCAAGTTGAAAACACAGAATCCCGAATGGAAAAGTGTAATGCTAACACGGCAAGTGTAAAACGCGGAATCCCGAATGGAAGGGAGATAATGTAAGTATTCAATGTAAGTACCCATTAAAGTGTGGTAAGCCTGGTGCCAGTGTGTTCGGGCATAGGTTCAGGTTAGCGTGGAGTTGTTAAACTTTCGGCGGGTGCACAAAATTCGCCCTGAGTGTTTACACGAGGGCGTCTACCTCCCTCCGGAGTGACGGCAACTCTTCCGCACTAAAGTTACCACACTTTATAGGCCCTGGGCCTGCTGCGCCGTGGGATACCATTACGGCCCCACAGCACGGTAGTCCCTCGGGCCATCGGGTCCTCGGCCGTGGGCCGTGGTAAGTGATCCGTGAGCCATATAGCCGTCAGGCCATGGCTCACGGCTCATGGGTACCACGGCTCCACGGACGGGCTCCTGTGCGGGTACATGGCTCACGGCCCACGAGCCGTGAGCTACGGCTCGGCCGTACTGGCACGGACCGCGGAGCCGTGCAGAGCCATGTAGCCGTGCGGACCCGTGTAGTCGTACGGGGTCGCATAGCCGTGAGCGGCCGTGCAGAGCCATGTAGCCGTGCGGACCCGTGTAGCAGTACAGGGTCGCATAGCCGTGAGCGGCCGTATGAACCCTAGGGCCGTGCATGGCCGTCTAAAACCTCGAAATACACGCAATGCCGTATAACCATGACTGCCTTTGGCTATACCTAGCCAAATGGCAGCCATGGATAACGGCGAATGTACGGCTTGCCTCATAGATAAGTAATAATGTATCTTACACCCATCACAATTTTGTAGGGCGTAATTACTGAATTATTTTTCTCTGTCTGGTTTTTCCCATACAGACACCATAAAGGCAAACCACCATGGACCAGGACCAAAAGCAGGACTCGACTCCGCAGAAGAGAGACCCCAGGCGGTGCTCAACAGGTTCAGCAAGCAAGATGACCCGCACGACGAATGCATTATGTGCAGGCCATGCAACAAATCAAATCCCTGCGAATTGGACAGTTCATGGCAAGAGGAACAGTGGCTTGACCTTGAAAGAGAACGGGAACAACGCAGGGAGACAGCAGAGGCCCGCAAACGGGCCAGATTCCCGAAGACCTCCGCGGAGCAGCAAGGCCCGAACCCGGATCCAACTCCCGAGGCCCCCCAACCCGCTACGGTCATCGCAGAGCCGCCGGGACTCTCCACTAAACCGTCCCCCTCTCAGAACATTCTCCAGTCCTAGGAGTTTAAGGCGATGATAGTGGATGCGATCAAGGAGTCTATGGCCACCATGATCTCCAATGCTGTAAACAAGACACAGCACGCCTCTCCTGCCTGTTCGAGCAGCTCCAGCTCCCCTAGCCGCGACGCAGGTTCTTCCCGCACTACGTCCCCGAGCCTGTCCACATCTCGTCGACACAGTCCGCAGAATCGCGATGATTACGCACTCAACGCGGGGGCAGATGAAGGCCACGAATCTCCAAGGCAACCTCCGCAGGGACCACGGCCACGAACGAGACCGCAGTCCACGGCGCAAGCCACACGCTTCACCGCAAGAGGATTACCATTCTCCAAGCAAGTCTCGCAAAGAACGTGGCTACAGTCGCGAAGGGAGTCGTAGCCCCCGGCTCCAGCTTCCAGCAACGCCGCAGGGTGACCACCAAGCTCCAAGCAAGTCCCGCAAAGGCCGTGACTACAGCCGCGAGCGGAGCCGCATTCCTCGGCGCAAGTCCCCTACAAGACCACTACGTGACAGGCGATCTCCAAGCAAGTCTCGTAGAAGCTGCGACCGTAGCCGTGAGCGGAGCCGCCCTCCCGGGCCAAGCGTCCAGCAACGCCGCAAGGCGATCCCCGCGATAGGAGTCACGAGGCTCATGCAGGGCTCATGCCGACAGTCATGACACTCCAGGCAGACCCCGTAGTGGCCGCGACAGCCGTGACCACAGCCGCGGCAAGAACCGTGAACACTATGCATCCCACTCTCACCGTGATTCGCCCGGATACCGAGACCCATGGAGCAAGAGCCGATCCCCGCACGGGAGTCACCACTCATATGGGAGCCGAGACTATCGCCGAGACCCCTGGCACGGCGACAGCCGGGATAGGGAACGCGGACCCTATGGCTACGGGATCGACCTATACCCTTACCGGGAATCCAGTCCCCCGCTCCCCCGTCCCGACTTCGACTATCGCACTGGGGACTACACACGTCGGGATCCATACGCCGACTCTCGCCGAGAACCTCCTTACATCCCACCACGGCTCTCTCTGGATGTCCCCCGGCCACGTTACCCGCATCGAGGACCCTCACCTCTCGCTCCATTCAGAGCCACCACGTAAGCCTCCACGAACAACGCCGCTCTCGATCACACCATCGATCACTGGGAGTCCTACCTACCAAGGAGCTCCAGGCTGCAGAGCGAGACAGAACCATGACACGATGGCAGCAGTGCATCGCAGAGCCATGTGGACCTTAAGCGGGACACCCCGACATCCCATGGAGATCGCCCATCTAGCCGTAAGAGCCGGGCACTTCCGAACGTCGGGCCGCATAGAGACTCTCCCAGGAAACTAGCCCTCCACTGGCAAGTCACATACCCAATAGCGACAGCGAATCGACGCCCGAATCCCATCGAGCCGTGAGGCTATTCCACACCATGGTGATTCCGAGTCTGCAAGACCCACAGGCACAACCAGAGCCTCCATAGCCGTGACACCATATCCCATAACACTCGAACGGAGCGCCGATGGCAGTCGCCGCAAACGTTCCCTCGCTAGTGGGAGCCGTTTTCTGATCCCCGATGGAGGAATACCAAGACTACTGCCGCAGAATAGCGCCGAGGCCGTGAGTATCGGAGCAGGTATAGTAGCAACCGTAGCCCCCATCACAGTAATCACGGGAACCGTAGCTGCTAGGGATCTTCTGATATTGACCGGCGAAGTTAGGGATCCCGAATTGGCCGTACAAGGAAACGAGAGGCAGGGGAGACCCGCAACTGATGGAGCAGTGTCATCGAAGGTTGCGACAATTTTTCCACCCATCACGGAGGCGATCCAAGAACTCCGACCCAAGAATCCCGATCGACCAGTTCCCCTTTACGGAGCGTACGACCGCGCCGAAACTCCCAGGATAGACAGGATAAATTCGGGGGCAGCCCGCAGAGGATATACGATGACCGTCCCGTCAACCGTTCCAGTGAGAATCCAGTCAGAAGATTCCCGAATCGCGAAATCGCCGTACGCCGGAACGGGACGTCGGAAGCGTCCGTGACCAACGGGGCAGCTATGGCAGAGACACCCTCAACTCTTCCAGCCCTTACGGAGCCAATCTACAAACTGCCAATCGAGAATCCCGACGGGCTCGTTCTTCCGAACAGGCCAGCCAATCTCACTGAAACTCGCAATATGGACGGGGAAAACTCATGAGCAGCCACCGCTCGTACCCCCACGTCTTTCAGAGTGAAATCCCTCCGGAAGTCTGCCGAATCGCGAACTCCCCGTATGCCTGAGCGGGAGGTCGGAGCCGGCCGTAATCGACGGATAACGCCGACTGAGGACAAACCATCCCGGCCAACTACTACAGAGACGTTCCAGGCACCTGCCCCCAGGGATACCCGAATGAACAGGCCGATCCCACCGAACCTCGCGCAAAGCGCGGGACAGGAATAGCAGCAGCCGTCGGAGCGTACCATGTTCCCACTTCTTGGCCGATCAGCGAGAGGCTCTCGAAATCACGGGGCAGATTCTTTCAACGGGTATCACCGTGGCCACTCTACACGTAGCGACAGCAGTTCCAGCCTCCCAAGCAAGAAACCATGGAGGTCTCACCCTTCACAGTGAACACCATGGTATCCTCTGCAGCACTCGCCCGGGTACCCCACGTCATGCCACATCCATCGCAACAGCCGAAATAGCGGTTCCTTCAGCTTCCCAGAACTCAAAGAGGAATTAGAGGCCGCATGAACCCTCGCCGGGATGCTGATTTCAAGTTCACAGCAACGGGACGAGCGCTCTCGCCAGACACCTGCCTTTCGTCCCCAAGAGACCCGCTACGCCGCGACCGCTCTCCTCTCGCAGCTTGCTGCAGGGACAACACTATACAGTGTCAGCTTTTCTCCGCAGTGCTTCACCCCTTGGACTCGCCTCTCTTCCGTCGGCAACCCTCGAAGCACACCCACAGCGGAACCATTCCCGTAGGCAGACTCCTGCTGTATCTTCTTATCAACAGGCAGCCCAGTGCACTCCCAGTATCTTCGAATACAGCCCGGCTTTCACCTACATTTTGCTGCTGACTGAGCTCCACCCGAGCCGTTTTGATCACCGAACATGAAGAGTCCGTCGCAGACTACCGCCTTCACGTGGCGCAACTGCCTTCATTGGATTCTGCGACAAGCTTCTTGCCCCATCCACGCCAGGCCTTCTCCACAACACGAGTTTCCAGCCACCTTGGGTCAAGACTACAACGTATCGCCCAACGAGGGAGACCTACCCCCTCACAGCCCAAAACCAAACCTCCAGGCCTTACCATCGGTCTAACATCGGTCCTCTCTCAGCACCGACTCCACAGTCATCCTACCCTGTATTAGGGACCGCTCAAGTCGCTCCAAGAAGGCTTGGACTAGCAGCGCTGCTCCAACTCCACACCTCGCTGGATCTCCAACAGTCCCCTACATCTAGGACCTCGGGTCCCACGGAACTCCCAGACATCCTGCATGAGTCAAAAAAGGGGGAACTGGCAGCCAGTTTATTCTCCTGCAGTTCAAGCCCCTTCTCAGCGCACCCATCCGATCCGACAAGGGACGTCATACACCTGTGCTTTCACCTCCCCCATTAGCGATGTTTCCTGAGTTCCGCCTGGGTCCCCTCCTCTAGATCCACAAGGCTACTGCTGACTTCCCTTCGTGGCATCACCAGCCCTTGTCCCTGACACTGTCAACATCCATCGAGACCTACATACACCGACAGGGGGAACTCGCAGCCCGTCGCTATGCTGGCAAGACCCCAAGCTCCTATTACCCGGAGCCACCGCCGGGATCACCGCAAGAGCCGTTCCGGAAGCCGTGGCAGCCGTCGGGATCACCGCAAGAGCCGTTCCGGGAGCCGGAACCGCCGACGGGATCACCGCAAGAGCTGTTCGGGGAGCCGGGACCGCCGTCGCGATCACCGCAAGAGCCGTTCAAGAAGCCGTAATCGCCGAGCCGGAACCGGCGCCGGCATCACAAGGCCGCCGGAATCACTGCAAGCACCGGGATCACCGCAAGCGCCGGGATCACCGCAGGCGCCGGGATCACCGCAAGCACCGGGATCACCGCAAGCGGCGGGATCACCGCAAGCGCCGGGATCGCCACAGGCGCCGGGACAGGCAGGGCAGCTTTCCTACAGGACTTTGCTGCATAGGCAAGGCGACCTTCTGCAAGACCTCGGACATCTTATAGGCGAATTTCCACAAGACTGCCAAGCTCTTAAAGCATCATGGTCCCCTCAATTCAAGCCCTGACACAGATCCTGCAACATTGGCTCCGAGTCTGCTCCGCTAGACCCAGCTCTTCACATCTTATGGGGACAAGTGAGCCGTTCGCCCTCCCAGGCGTCCCCCCACTCCTGTCGGGGATCTTCCTTTGGCCCTTTTTCGCTTTGGCTTATTGGCCCATTCTAAGACCCCAGCCAGGCCAGCTCGCTTCGATTCAAGCCCTGACGCAGTACCTGCAAGATTAACCCTGAGTCTGCTCCGCTAGACCCATCCCATCTCTTCACATCTTATGGGGACAAGTGAGCTGTTCGCCCTCCCAGGCGTCCCCCCCCCCACTCCTGTCGGGGATCTTCCTTTGGCCCTTTTTCGCTTTGGCTTATTGGCCCATCCAAAGACCCCAGTCAGGCCAGCTCGCTAGTTCAGCCCAGCGGACAACCTCCCTCATCACCATAGGACAGCCCCTTTCATTCCCTTGACAAGCGGACTGTTCACCCACCTAGGCGTCTCCCTACTCCTGCTAAGAATCTTCGTCAGCACTACGGGACATCTAGATCCTCGTCCTCTCAGTCAGCGCTCTTTGCACCCGCTTATCGCACTTCGGCCTTCTCCTCGAGCCAGGTTCCTGACCATCAGCAGAGCCTTTTTGACTTTACGTCTGATTCATCCCCCTTGGCCTCAGCTTTGCTGCTTCTCTTCGGATCGTGGAGTTTGGTGTTCTGTCCTTTCCGGAACCGCAGCAAGCAGCCGTCGGATTGTCAAGCTATTACCGACATCACTCGCCTCACTCAGTCTTACTTCACGGACTCATGTATCTCGCTGCTCTCTTCCTACGCTCTCTACAAGGGGCATCTATTGGCGACGTCTTGGTAGCGACAGGGAGATCATCGGCCTCTTCCTTTCAAACTACTTTTGAAGGATGCTATGGCTGTAGGCACCTCCTCTGCACTAGCAGCGCTCCATGCAACATGGTTTCAGTACTACACGTCTGGACCATCTAGGTATGTGTTCTTACTCTCCTAGTAGTCCTTGGAGGACCCTTCTGGGACTTTTTATACTGCCCTATCGGTTGTGTTATCACCAGGCCCACGTATATTTGCCTCAGTGCTGTCTCTCCTCCTCCAGTTCTACAGTGTGAAACTGTGCATAGTTAAGCTTGGGCAACGGTAGTATAAAGGAGCGCTGGTGATTCCCCTCTCTACTGAGAGTGTTATCACCGAGCGCATGTATACTTACCTTGCCCAAGCTTAACGGCCCACCCGGGCCCATCCCCACGGAGCCATCACTGGGGATTAACAATTGATAGTTTCCGGAATTGAAGGTCATCCTGCCGGATTCTGGTGCGTGCGCATTGACCGGATCTAGTACCGGGCGCACCGATAACTTTTTCTGTGGTATCAAGGAAGTTAAGGTATGCCAGCTAACAATTGATGGTGCATGGTGCATAGTTAAGCTTGGGCAAGGTAAGTATACGTGTGCTCGGTGATAACACTCTCGGTAGAGAGGGGAGTATCCTATTCACACGTAATACTATACATAAATGTTTCCTGCATCAAAACGAAAAATCTGATTCATCTCAAACTTTGGAATTATGCATTTTAGATTACTATCTTTAGTTCTAGTGGACTATTTTTAATCATTCCACACAAAAAAAAAAATATATTTTGAAATCTCTGAATCAGCCTTTAACTCGCTCAGGCAAATTGTTTTTGACACAGCTTTGGAGAAGTATTTGGTGAGCAGACCCAACCCACTGCAGAGGAATTTGAGGACTACTATGCAATAATAAGACACAACGATGGGCATCTTGTCACTAATGAGTGAGTTTATATATGATACATGAGAGTGTCTGTGTTTCAGATTTACAACCATAGTGATGTGTACAGTGGTGGTGCCAGAGGGGTGGGCACGGGGGGCACCGCCACTGGATGTGTAGACTATACAATTACCTGCCATATATCTCTATGACATACCATTTTTGCCTTACCCTTGAGCTTGCTCAGAGCAAGACTAAGAGTCACTATTTCTGTATATGTATGTAGTATGTTTGTGTATGTATGTCTGGTAAGTTGGGTAAAGTTTTGGAATTTTTTATCTCCTGCCCAAATTGCAGCCAAACTTGATCAGAACCACTGGCCCAAGGTACATAATGTGGTGTACTTTAATTGGGATGAGAGATGGGCCAATTATAGGGGCATTCTTCAAAAAGTAATCCATCCATGTTTATGCCACAAATCACATGCTAGAGTCACCAAACTTGGTCAGTACACGCACTGACCCAAGGCCCATATGAGGTGTACATAGATTGTGGTCAAAGGTTATGTGGGTGGATTAAAGGGGCATTCTGCCATTTTTACTACAATTTTAGATCAATTTGTTTTTCAGCCACAAATCAAATGCTATGATCACCAAACTTGGCAGTATAAGTACTGAACCAAGGCCCAATACGAGGTGTACACAGATTGGATTCATATGTTATGTTGATGGACTAAAGGGGCATTCTGTCATTTAGCTAAGGTTTTAGTTAGGCTGTTTTAGATCAGTTAATTTTTCTGCCACAAATCAAATGCTACAATCACCAAACTTGGTCAGGTTCATATGTGGTGTACTCTGATTGAGGTCAAAGGTCATGTGGGTCAATTAAAGGGGCATTCTTTGAAAATCTATCAATTTGCTTTTCTGCCACAAATCAAATGCTATGATCACCAAACTTGGTCGCTATAAACACTGAATCAAGGCCCATATGAGCTGTACAGATTGTGTTCAAAGGTTATGTGGGTGGATTAAAGGGTCATTCTGTAATCCTCGCATTCTGAAGTGGTACATGTGCAGATGTTAAAAACATTTTGATCGTGATGAGGGGCAAGACACATGGTTTGAGAACCACCTTGTTCTAGGTTAATTTATTTCGGGCTTTTATTGAGAAAACATGGGCTGTTCTTATGTGACATAGTGATGTATTGCACATATAAATTAATACTAACTGTGGAATTTGGATGTAGTTAGAATAAGGTCTGTTTGCACAAAAGAGTTAGAATGGGTCTAAAGTCAGACCTGGTCTAAGTGCAATTTAGTCCCACCAGAAAAGACATTTTCCTTTGCATTGACATGAAGTGTTTTGTATTGATGTTTAAATTTAGCATTATTCTTTGACTATATTTCAATACTAGTTACTTTTTGGAAGAAAATGTGAGTAACTGTCAATTTTGGACAAAACTAATTTTGACTTAGACCAGGTATAACTTTAAACCTGGTTTAACTTTTTGTGCATAAGGGATGTAAAGTATTGTTTTGTAGATATGGTCATATTTTAGCAGCTCATATTAAATGATTGCATAATCTTTTGTGATTTTGTTCTTCAACACCAAAAGGTCATCTTTTAACCCAATATTCAGGTCATCAATCCTGAATATGACAAGGTGGGACACCCAGCAGTGTCTATGCATTTTTATGAAGGGTTGTTTTTCCAAAGGGTCATTGTTCCAAAACAAACATAGGGATCTTTGTTCTAAACATTTGTTGTTCTGAATTTACCATAAGGCTGTTATTCTGAAGTGTCATTATTCAAAATTTAACATAAGGGCCTTTATTCTGAATATAGCACAAGGCTCATTAATCTTAATATAGCATGAGGGTAATAATTCTACTACTTTTGGTGTGAGGGCCAATATTCTGAATTTAGCATAAAGGTAAGGGTTGGGTTTTTAGTGTTAGGGTTCAGGGTTAAAGTTGAGTTTAGGGCTAGGATAATAACCTTTATGTTTAATTTATAATAACGACCCCTATCTTCAATTTGGGATAATGACCCTTATGATCAATTCAGAATTGTAGTTATCTCTAATTTGGAATAATGACCCACTTCATGTTTCAGAGTAATGACCCATGTGTTAAATGTGAAATAATGACCACCTCATCTCATGTAGAATTCAGAACGGTCATTATCTCAATCTAAGCTATCAACCCTTTGGGCGCTCACTCACCATCCATTAAAAATCATTCAACCTTTGGATTTCTAACAAATACATGCAACATTGCCAAGTCCAACAGGCACGCAAGTCGAAGGGCCGTATACGAAGCCCCTAGGCGCAATGAAAGTAAAGGACGGTGTAGGCCGTCCGAGGTGGGATCCTCGTCCTTTGGGCGAGGCGCACCACCGCCCCGTCTCGTCCGCTTTGCTCGGTGAGGCGGAGGAAGAGCTTGTACGCTAGGACCCGAAAGATGGCCATGCACCACCACCCACAGAATCAAGAAAGAGCTCTCAATCTGTCAATCCTTACTGTGTCCGGGCCGGGTGAGTTTTCCCGTGTTGAGTCAAATTAAGCCGCAGGCTCCACTCCTGGCATAGTTCACCATGTGCAACGGCTGTTCACATGGAACCCTTCTCCACGACTCGGCCCTCAAGGCTCTCACTTGAGTATTTGCTACTACCACCAAGATCTGGGGCATGAGTAATATACTCAGGAGCCTTGACAATAATGATGTCCTGTACGTGAGTGCAACCTATCATATAATCGTCTCTATAGAATGTGTAACAACCATTGAAATTACAAGAATGTTAATAGCTGTTCAAAATATTTTGATAACTCTATGTCTGTACATGACCCTCACAATGAAAATGTATGTAAAGAAAGAAAGACTAATTTCTAAAAAGATGTTAACAGGTTCAGCTTCAAGTATTGGCTAATATCTGTACATCTAAATACATATCCCAAAATATGCCTTGAATGGGATCCATATTTGGGTACTTTTGCTCAGTGTGTTAGTGGCACAGCTGAGTAGGTATTCCCACGGTTCTAATTAGGCTTAATTTTGGGGTGTACTGCAAATCGTGAGGGTACATGTGGTCCAGTGGATACAACGACTGCCTCATGATCCAAAGATCTTGGGTTCGAGTCCCACTGAGGCCAATGTGTTGTGTACTTGGGCAAGGCACTTTACCTCGCTTGCCTCTCTCCACCCAGGTGCAAAATGGGGAGCTGTTAGGAATATTGTCTATTGAGCACTGCCCAAAGGTATGAGTATGCCTTGGGCATTTGTAAGGCAGCTGACATATTCTAGTGGCAGCGGAATAAATGTAAAGCGCTTTGATACATTGTGAAAGGCGCTATATAAATGCCGACATTATTTTATTTTTTTATTTTTTTTTATCGTCTATTCAATTTTGTTCTTCCAGTTTGATCCAGTATCTACCTCAACGCTTTGCCAATAGAGACAAGTGGGTGGGTGCTCTACAAGACACAAAAATACCATGTAAGTGTGACAATTTAGAATACTCATCTGACCAGCAAAGGGGCCATGTGGTACTAACTTGAAATATCACCAGAACCTCACGTACCAGAGGGTGTTTTGAATCAATCCCAAAATGTATTTCACTGTGTGCCTATTGTATATACTAAACACATGTCAGTACTTAGCTATAGAAAATGTTCAAGAAGTTTTTAAACTTCATTTCATTATCATGCAAAAAATCCCTAAGTACTAGCACCTTTTGGCCTAAAATGAGTCTAAAGTCAGGGTGTTTATGTGTTTATAAGAATAGGATTTTTGTTGGATCACATGCAATGGTACAATGATCTATTTTGGCTTATTCCAGATGCAATATACACATGTAGACAAACATTGCAAATATGCCAAAATGCCAGTGGTTGAGGATAAACTGATGATAATCTCAAATATGCTAGTAAACTCTCAATTTCCTTTGTATACTTATGGTGCACAATCTGCTCTTGATATATGTTGAAATCCCCAATTAACCACTTGGTGGAATTCAGTAAATGACCAAATTTTGTAATTAAAATAGAGATATTTTTTATTAGAGTTATGCTCTGCTTGACTCATCTTGTTAATGTCAGTCTCAAACATACTAATAATTTAATTATTAATAAATAACCCTGATGGGGGTGGTGGCTAAACCGTCACCCCATCAGGTTTCTAACAAAATCTGATGAGGAGGGTAGCTGGTTACCCTGGTAAAACTAAAAAGAAGATCTACCTACAAGGGCATTGGCTCTGGAGTGCTAATGGTTGCCATCCAGGATATCCGGGCCACGCTCTCTTTTGCTCCAATAAAGCCTCACACAGCAAGCGGATTGCTATGAATGTCAGGTGACACTTGGATCATGATCCTTGATTTGTTTGTTTTAGTGTCCACAGGTTGGTGACCTCCAGGCCTCATATGACCTTGTCCTCGTTCACAAACAACATGAGGCAGATGACACATGACATTGGTAAATGCTATATTTTTCTTTCGACGAATTGGACTGGAGGGATGGCTTACATTTTTGATTATACTCACTGTGAACGGTGTTACCTTGTCAGTTGATGTAACCAGTGGGGATCCCCCCCCGATCCCCACATGGGGATCCCCCGTCCAGAAATCCCTAATCCCAAAGTAATGAATATGATTTTGCTGTTGTCATATGAAATTGTCTCTTTGCAACAATTTTCACCTCTGTTGACAGGTGTCCCCAGCTTGTCTATCACTTGAGAGGTCCAGTTATCTTGAGATAGATCCACCTTAACCTGGTTGCACAACTGCAGTTGTGTGATGAAGTTTCTATCAATTCTGCAAAGTTACACTTAATATTTGACATCAGATCCATCAACCCACAGATACATTCCTGAAAGATACAAGTAAGTTGCTTGTACAGGAGACTTTTAGTTTGATTGATACTCAACGTTACATAGATCTGGGATGTGTCTGGACTACAAAAAGGTGTCTCGGAGCCAGGGTTAGAGGACACTGCTTAAGTATTGGCTTATATGGATCATATACTGTATTAAGGCAAAGCACAGAAGTTTTATCCCACTGGGCCTTTAGTCAAGAAAGGAAGATATTGTGAGCTATTGTGTATATTGTGTGTTTTATGTATAACCAAAAATGAAACTAAACCAATGTCAATCCGCATTCAAATTTAGATTACTTTTTTTACCAGCATAGAAGATAACCAAATTAAATGCTATTTATGTTGTTTGAGAACGAGATGTGGGAGATAGGGGCAGGTATGTGTATGGTGTATAATACCAAATCAGATATAGACAAACATGTCTACTGGATTACACTGCCGTTTTCTTACTCACGGTGGAGCCTATACGGGGCAAGCTACACCGTGTCTACCGCGGCCGCACAAGCACAACACACTGGGTTATTGCTTTGCATTAGCTGGCAAGATAGGGCTTCAAAGTTAACACATTGTCTACAGTTCGGCGTCTACTTCCAGTACCCTACCCCTTATGGCTACCCTGTAGATGCCCACTAGGTGGATAGAAGGTGTATATAGTTTAGAGCAGTACCGAGTATACACGCAACTACCACGTATCTACACCGTGGTAACTAAGGCGCCATTTTTGATAATGGACAAAATGAGGGCACTAACACTCGTTCTCTGTTTAGCATTTTTTAATTTTTAATCTTTTGAGGAAAATCATCACGAAATTCAAATCTGGCAATCATCAAAACAAAAACCCCTATACAGCACATTTAATAACAAATGCAAATATATGCCAAAATATTTAAAAAAACAAAATTGGGCCATGAGAAAACCGCACGCTCTGAGAGGCGGTGTAACCCACGTACTACTCCGACTCCGCACGGTGCAGACACCGATGTGGGTTACACTATCCGTCTATGCGCAAAATACAAACGGAATCTGCCTGCGAGTGTACGTCAAGTGGGTAAGGTAATCCTTGTCTCCGCGGTGGTATCTTGCTTGGTAAACTACCATGAGAAATTGCAGTGTAGAATGGAACTTACTAACAAGTCCAGTCAAAGTCATACGTTGCCTGAACTTATAAGAGAATTAATTTGCTCTGTAAGATTGGTCAATCCATATAAAAAATCTTAGTACTGTTGAGAACTCTTTTTTTAACAATTTATAACTATTTGTTTAAAATCATGAAACCTGTCATCATCATATAACTGTAATTTTTTGTGAACATTATAAGAGCAAGTTTCCTTCACTGGCCTATGGTAATTGTAATGTAATTGAATATTACGTGTACAGCTATGATGAGCATTGTTTTTTCTGAGTTTCTTATTTCTTGGGTGAAGCCCAACATCACTTTAGGGGGCTGTGGTTTCATTCTTGATTTTGAGCAGGAAATCTGTTAACCTTGTGAATTTCTAAATTCTCACTAATTTCATTCAGCGGTATTGTACCTTTATTTGGTGAAAATCAGAAATTCCATTCTGATGCTACAATTGATAAATGAATTGTATCGTGCAAGCAAATGGTTTATAGCGGTGATTATTTTGTAATGAAGGAGCCAGACAAGAGTGGAGTCTTGTCCGAGGAGTTTGAGGTGAATGTGGGTGTGCATCCCAGGTTCTGTACCTTTTGCCATTGATTTGCAATTGTGTTGAAATGGTTGCGGAGATGGCAGTGGAAGGTTTTGAGGAGTGCGATGTTGTATGCAATGCTTTGTTTAATGTGTCGAGACAATGGATGGACTAGGGGAGAAGTTTTAGAAATGGAAAAGGCATTTTGACAGTACGGGTCTGCAGGAAACCTTGGAAAACAAAAGTGATGGTGAGATGGGGTGGGAGGGGGGATGTTTAGTGAGTAAGGTAGACCCATGCGGTATAATGTGGGAGAGATAAGACAAATTCAGTGAGGTGTAAAGAGAATGTGGGAAATTGATCCATGGGAGATGCCAAAGATGAAGAACGTGACCCCAGTTTGGCAATAGATTTTGTGTGTAGGAGATGCAAGGAAAGAGCTGAGGATGGTGGAACAGATGGAAAAGTTTTGTGTTTGATGTGGAATTGGTGAAGGAGTCACAAATCAAAACCCAGGGATATAGGGGGATTCGTGGGGTGTGGATGCGAAGTGGCTGTGACAGCAAGAGTAATTATGGGTGTTGGGTAAAGTTTAGGGAAGTGGGAAGTTGCTACATGGGAAAATATTTTCCTTTGGAGAAGGAAGAAATACATACAGTTGGAGAGTTGTGGGAGTTGGTGATGCTGTGTCGGAAGTTCTGAGTCATGGTGATCAAAATTGAGATGGGGATTTTAGCAGGAACAGTGAGAGCAATGATGAGAGTGATGTGTGGTGTGACGTGAATGATAGGAAAAGACTGAGGCTTGATGCAGATGTTGGGTTTGGAAGAAGTTGTGGACCAGTTGGCGAAGACGATTGGCGTTAATACTTATGGGTATGGGCAGGGGCAGGAGAAGGATGACGATCATGTTTTAAGAAGGGCTTTTTGAGTTTGAGGTTGGCTGTTTGAGGAGGAGGGAATGTACAAAGAGACATGAAGAGCATGTGGAGGAGAGTAGGAGGGGTTGGGTTGAGGATGGAGGATCATTGCATCGACGCGAAGGGGCGAAGGCGGAGTAAGAGCGATTACTACGAGTATGGGGTAAATCCAGCCAACCCCGTTTTAACGGGACAAAACCGGATTTAAAACTTTGGATTTACTACATTCACCAATGACTGAAAATGACCCACAGTTCCCCTTAAAATTGAAGCAAGGGGGCATCAAATGGATCCACTTTTGTGTACACTAATTTAATTTAAAGACGTTGTGTTGACTCTTTATTTGGTGGCCATTTGGAAAATCAACTGATCCATCAAGAATAAGCATATTTGCATCATTAGGTGATGTGCATTTTCTCTTTTGATAATTTCTGATTTCTGGGTAATACTTTTAAATCATGACAATTTAGAGAAATCATCCATGTCAATTCCATACATAGACTTATACACCATCATATTTTAACTGTTGCTTCACCTTGTTTTCCTGCAGGACATCCTACCTCAGTCAGGTGTGACACAATTACCATCTCATATAAGTCACTACCCTCAGCTGGAAGATCCTGCAGGAGTTGTAAAGGCTTATAAACAGTTCTTTGAACCGGAGGAAAACTACAGGCAAACAGAATTAAGACGTCTGTATGATTTCACGGTCTTGTACTTTTTAAAATTCTTTTGGATGCTATGCAACTATATAGGGATGACCAACTATTGTGTTCACGGGTTATTAGCACTGTCCTATGTCAACAAATTATTTTAGTACCAAATTTTAGTAAAAGTATTACTAGAAATCAGTGAAACAGTTTATTGTCAAATGGAACTATAGAACCAATTTTTATGTCCAAAAAGGGGTACCTTTTATAGTAGTTTCCCTTTCTTTTGGTGACCAACTAGGTATTTCCTTAGGTGTCACTGCATTCCCTGAGAATGTAACTTTTAGCAATTTGTTATGAATAATAAAACCTATTATTTTCCCATTTTTAGTCTCTTACTCATTTTCCTCATTTTCACAAATTGTTTTTAAAGTTTTTTTAGTATTCATGATAAACTGTTAAAGGTTTGTTTTCTGGGAATGCAGTAACCCCTAAGGAATATTTTTAATTCCAATTTTCACATTATGCAAACTTCCTTCTAGATATTTTAGAAGAATTGGCTTTTGGTTATAACACACACCACAAACAGAACAGGCTCAACAGGACACGGATTCTGAGCCAAGCCATGGAATCCGGTAACCACCCTTTTTTCAAGCCCAGACACCCTGCGGCATTTCTATTTCACCAAAGGACAAAATAAAAATACTGAGAAGTGTAATACCATCTACCATATTCAGTGCAAGAATTGCCCTGCATCGTAGATACGGTGAGTCCAAACGCCCGCTGGGGGTTAGAATAAGCTCAGAACATAGGAGAGATCCATCACCTGTGGCTTAACATGCTACAACCACGGGACATTCCATCCACGGAGGAGGTCAAGATCCTCGACTCGGACCTTCTTGGTTAGTAGAGGGTTACGGAAGCAGCCCACCTTTTTTTTCCTTTTTGGCTAACAAGGGCAGCTAAACAGGGACGGCGGCCGGTACTACCTACCAGCAGTATACAACTCGTTACTGAGACGTCATGCACCGCCTGGCGGTGCTGAGTCTCAGTAAAGACACTCAACACACCCAACCAGCGCCCCCACGTGTAGTTTGGGGCTGAAACACGTCAGCGAGTTGCGCGAAAAAGCTTCACAAAGGTGAGCTAAAATGCTGTTTTGTATGACAATCGAGAGATCTGTTCAATAACAATGGTTTTCATTATTTGGCATGGAATTGGTTTAATGATTCATCTTCCCCCAGGTTGGTCTACCCCCCAGTGTTTCACGGCCTCCCCCCCCTAAATTTTAGTTTCCGTATGTGATCAATTCGGTTGAAACGATTCTCACCTTGCTGATATTACCCTCACACTTTCGCGCACTTCAGACGACAACAATGAAATCCCGAGTGATGTGCGCATTAGTCTGTTAAAATAATCTCAGGCCATATGAACATTCGGCCATCTCGCAAGCCATTGCTAAGTCAGCCTAAGTTTGTCCCTTGATGATGTCAAACAAACTCATTACGTTTGAGTATCTAATAGGTTTGTATGTCTTTGAATCGAAGCCATCTGCAGTGATTATATTCACTCACAGAAATAACCTCAAAAAAAATAACGGAGTAGGCCCCTGCTGGATGTAAAGAATTTACCAAAGTATCCCAATGAAGAGTAGGAAGCCAATTGAAGTCCACCTTCCCACTCAACCGTTTCAGTAGCCAGATAGGCACAATAGTTTCCATTCAAAGGTATGCATTGAAGTCTCACATTGATTTTATTCTGGAATTTCCAAGTGATGGTATAGCAGTGGCATTGAGGGACTGAATATGAATGACTCTACTCAAGCATTACATGCTGAAAAGCGTTTCGGTTGACATTTTTTAGTCCCGCTTTTTAAAACTTGTTGAATACAGTGACTTTTGTGATACACACTATATAATCCGTTAAAATTCTTTAGCATTCATCACACACCTGCTTTGATTTGTTGGCAACATGGGTGCTCCCACAACCCCAGCTGAACAATAAGCAAGCGTAGCGTGATGATCTCCTTTAAAGCACTATCAGTGATTTTCAAAATCATAAAATCAAAAATCATTGAAAATCTGATTTTTCCCAGGTCTCGTAAGCAAGTATTAGCTATCCTAACAAACCTGCGGACCAAAAGCAACCTAATAAGACAAAATCGGATATTTTAGTCATTACTGTCCATACGGACACTTAACTACCACACTTATATTAATCGTATTTCCTATCTTTGAACACTGTTGTGTTCTTCATTTTTTTGTCAATTTTAAAGTTGGAAAAGATAAAACTTTGGACAACTGTGTCTTTCACTTTTAAGCATTCCTGCAAATTCCAAAATTGAGTCTTCCAAGGTGGATTACGATAGTGTCTTTAATAGATTCTTAGGAAAAACTGTGTGGGAGAGCGTGGCTAGCGGTTAGGGTTTCTTTGCCTCTGGCGCAAATTCTACATAAAAAATTCCCGGGTGCGAATCCAGGTGGGGTCGTTGGCACGTTGCTGGGATTTATTGGGTACTATCAATTCTGGAATTTGATCATTGTATACAGCTATTGATTAAATACAGAATACCACTCTCCTCCATGGTTCATTGGAATTGGGCAAATGGGCCATGAGAATATCCCGTTTCCTTCGGAAGCGGGAACGTTAAGCCGTCGGTCCGTGTACATGTAGAGTCAAACTGTACATGTACATCGCAGTCAGTGTCGAATAAGAGTAGGGTGTAAACCCCTGGACTGTCCCAATCCGCCCCAGCCTCAAATAGCGGGCCATGTTAGGAGCGTCCGGATCCATGGAGACACGCGGCCCCGGATCAGCCACCTAGCTCAAAATACTGACCACCACCACAAAGCCATTACCAATGACTTGTGGATACGAGCAAACAAACAAACAATAGGAAAAAACTAAAACCTACATTGTCAACATTTGGACAGTGCTAAATAAAATTGGTTGATCATCCCTGAACTACAAAGACAGTCTTGCTCAGGGTCCCTTTAATCTGGCAAACAATGTCAAAGCTTTTCTTATCTGAGGTTTTCCCCATAGACTGCTTGTTCCCCTTTTAGTGGTGAAAGATAGTTGTGAAATGTTTTATTTAAAAGTGTAATAAATCTGGAAAAAAAAAACATGGAAATTTGTTAAAGGGGGCTTTTGAGTATGTTGATATTGAAATGGCTGGAACCATAAGTCACTTAATGGTTCCTGCAGGAAGGGGGCATTGGAGTTTGAACAAGGGATAAATCACCTTGATTAAATTATGTGTTAAAAACCTTGCATATACATTCCATTAGTCATAAGAATTCAGAAAAGGGTAGTTTGTTCTCTCTGCGATATTTCTTTTAGGAGTTATTATCAAACGATCAAAGCTGAAAATGCTAAAAATGCCAAGGTTTTGATGAAATCAGTATCAAATGGTCCTTACCAAACCATTTCATATTAAGAACAGTTTGCCCTATTTAGGATGGCTTGTAAACTTGATAACACTCAACATTGGGCTTGGTTGGTTTTTTGGGGGTGACTCAAATAGAGTTAATTGGGCATTGAATTTTAAGTCTTACCATTGTCTGAATGTGCAGCGAGATCTAGAATCTGTGCTGAGAAACAGTCTACAGATTCATTTCTGTTTAACCAGTATTCTCTTAAGAAATAACTGCAGTGTTTCATTTAATAATATTAATGCATCTGCAATTCTGTCTTGTTAAAATATATGCTTACAACTTCCATAATTAAACCAATTATCAGTTTGCCTTGGGATATTTATTGGCCGGGTAATACACATATGTGTCCAGTATTAAAGACACTATCAGTGATCTCAAGAGTCAAAATATTTGAAATTTGCAGTTATATATAGGTTAAAAATGAAGGATGGCCTGTGAATTCTTATAAGGTATTTTTTCCAACTGAAAAGAAGTGATTAAAAGGAAGAAAAATCAGCATTTAAAGATTGAATCTCCAGTAAATTATTGTTATACTCAATTTTCCTACCTCCGTGCAGTGACGTCAGCGTGAGATTTGATGTTCGCAATAGTAAACTGCGCACGCTGGCCTAAAGCGCTGGCATTTTACATTCGCACAAAATAGACGGCATATTTGATGCATGCGTAAAAAGCGGTCAAGGTGCTGACATCATTGCACAGAGGTAGAAAACTATGTGGAGGACTATTAGTAAATAAGTGTCTTTACAGAAGTAATCATGAAATATCCAATTTTGTCCTAATATGTTGTGTTTTGGTCTTACACTTGTAGGGTATGCTAAGATACCTAATTGTTACAAACATGCAAAAAATCTGAGTTTTATGTGTTTTTTTAATTTTCTGATTTAGCAATCACCGATAGTGCATAATCTTTCAGTTCTTATTGATAAAAGCATTTTTGCTTAAGTTTTTAGACGTTGGTAAAGTTGTTTTTCCCCTCCCATTGTACTATTTTTTGATAAATATTTTGTTGTAAATTTTGCATTACTCGATGGGACAAAGGCACACAGCCCAACAGGCACTCAACCTTTCAACATTGAAATTATGTTGAAAGCGAGGGTTACAGTGAGAGGCTTACATGTATTCAATTTGACTAGAGGGCAGTAGTCTTTGGTTGTGTGACAATAATGGTTTTTAATAGTGGTAGTCAACAATGTCACATACAGCTAAAATGCCAGGAATATTTAGGGTTTGCATCCAAGGTGTAATTTGTACATATTTCTTAGAGAAGTTTAAACAATATTTGGGAGTGACAAATGGGATTAAACGGTTTTTGTCAGTCTTGTGACTAAATAATGAAGTGATAATGAGGATTGGTGGGAGATAAATTTAACTTTCTGGAAAAACACTAGTTTCTGGGACAAGTTTACATCATTTTTTTGCTGACTACATAACCCAAGTGCTAATAGATTTTGTTTTCATTGAGATAATTTGAGTAGACTTCATGTGTGATCTAATCTTGCTGTGGAATAACCAGAGTGGTGGGATGTCTCATATTTTAGGCTTCTATAGCAATCAATTACAAAGTAGACATCTCAGGATATTTACATGCCTGTTTTGGACAGCAAAACTCAAGATTATTAGCATAAACAGTAATCTATATTGGAATATGTAAATAACATTGGATGAAAACCCTAAATATCAGCAAGTCCACAAACCTCTGATTAGTTAAGGATAGGTCATAAAGAGGCCACTAATTCAAGTTGATCACATTAAAAATGAAATGTTCAATCAATGCATATTTTAGGTTTATGTTAATTTTCAAATACATATATTGAACATTATTATATCAACATTGATTTTTTGTAATTTCTTTCATTTTTAATTTAATAATTTGTTAAAAAGATTTTTTGATTTAGCAAAATTCACTGAGAGTATCTTTTAAAAAGAAAAACAATGTTCATGTAACTTTTAAAGTACTTCCCGACTGGTGAAGTAATGGAATGTTAGAAACAGCTACGTAATTGAATGAATTGTGCAATTTGCAAAAGTGAAGTAAAGATAAAACAAATTTTGGCATAAGTACACTATCCCTTTGCACCTATTAGTGTCATGCTTTATTCTGTTAATGGAATAAAGAAAATTGATAAAAGTTAGGTGTGCAGGAGATAATGTACATTATGACCAGATTTTATTTGAAACAACAGTACTATTAATTTACTGCTTATAATGGAAATTTTTATAAATGGTAAAAGAATCTTGTACAGGACATTGAGTTGTTGATAACAAGATTTTTACTGTATTTAGCTGTTGTAATCAGGACTTATTAAGTATTTCCTTGCTTACTGCAATAAAAGTGACAATAAACATTTAACATATATGTGTATTAGGTACGTGTTCATCCGTTTTTTAAGTCCAAAAGATCACAAGTGGAAGATCCATCTTAAAACCAGCTGATAGTTTCAACATCCCAGGTTGATCAGGCTTGGGATTCCTTCTGGGGACTTGTAGACCTCACAGTCATCTATGATGTGGCTAATAGTTTGTGGATTTCCACAATTACAGTTTGGTGAAAGTTTCCCGGGGGGGTTCTTAGTGGAAAAGAGGTATGGGGATGTGCGGCCGGAGAAGGGTTGCATTTTCAGCGATTTTGGGATATGCAGGTCCCTTTTTTGGAAAACTTGAATATAAAAGGGTTGCATTTCTGTGGCAGTGATTTTCCAATGGTCAAATCGGTTTGATGAATGTTTACAAACCACGACATGTGAAAAATAGTGCTGCCGATATGGCTCAAAATCATTTAACAGTATTAGTTTTCTCTCAGCGTCTGGGGCTTCGCCCCAGAAAACCTCCACGAAAGCAGGTATAAGGCCGGGGGGTAGCTAAAATCTTGTCATTTTTGGTATATTGTTGGGGTATAGGTTCAAACACCCGGCCGCCACATTCCCTACCCAAACCCCAAAGTGAGAACCCCAGGGAGGAAAAGTTTCACACCGATCTGGTGAAGGAAGTGCTTTGTACGCCAATGGCCTCCCAGTCTGAGTCTGGTGTATTGGTAGAGATCATGGAATAAGTCTGAAATCTATTTTTAGAGGTATTCAGGTAGGTCTAGTATGGTAATGGTTGTATTTATTTTCCTATGGTTGTTAGTATTTTCCATGACAGATGCATGGGACATACTGTATAGAAATCCAAACAAAGATACAACCTATTGCCATAGTTGGATTTGCAGAGTTACACGTTATGATAGTGATGCTTAAAGGTGCATGTTGCGATCGTCTTTGGAACTCCCTGACCTCCCCGGAAGTAGTATCAATTTTGATATCAAATGAAAGGTCATATTTTTCTCAATGCAACAACAACATGCAAAAATGTACCGACGGACCATAATGTACCGACGCAAATTTTCGGGAGGGTATCCCCATTCACAGTTAAAGGGGCACTTTCTGATGCTCAGCATTGATTCCACCAATTACACATCACACCAGAAATTTGGCATCATTGAAACCTTGCAATTTTTCTTATCTCAGAAATATTTTAACTGAATTCTTCCCTATTGTGAGGCTGCAAGCAAAAATGTGGGTTATGGTTAATGGAAATTATCTGTAGAGTAATATATGTTCTATTTGTAATATGCACAATTACCGCTCCAAAATTGACGAATCACAAATTTGGAGTGATTTTAACATCATTTAGGCCATCAAGAATTGGAGAAAGCACATAGGGATTACTCTGGTTGTGTGTATGTGTGTGAAAGAGAGTGAGTGAACACCTCCGATGGGGGACATTTGACGACCGGGTACGTCCCCTATCGTAGGACCTATACCAGGGGGTAGCCCTAAAAGTGCTAAAAATGGCCTGACCCCATTTTAGCCATGGGATCAAAGGAAAAATTGTTCATTTTGATTACATACTTCGCAGAAGTAAACCATTTTCCCACTATAAAAAATAATAAATATTATAATTACCATTTATTGAGTATGGCAATTGTAAAGGTTGCACATTTTCATGAAAATGAATAAAATGCCATCTCAATTTCTTTTCTGAATATCAGTGATCAGGGGCATACACTATGCTGCATTGACTCAAGCAAATAGTGGCGTTATTGATAAGTAAATCCACCTGGTATTCAGCGAACAAAGCACTTCAGATTCCCCTTTATTTGGAACTGCAGAACCATTGTTACTGTCCATGCAGCTGAAAAGATGTATCGGGCATTATAGACTCGTTATCCCCGCCCAAGTTAGGGTAGACGTTTCACATAGAAGCCCCAAGTACGCAAATGAGGTATTGCCATTGATTCCGTTATGCTCTATGATGTTGTTAAGTAGCGCAGGACGGAATCAATGGCAATACTCATTTGTATACTTGGGACTCCTATATGAAATGTCTACCCAGTTTGGATTGAGCTGGCCTCGTTCACGGCAAAAATAAACTTGAGGTTCTACTGTGAGTTCAATAATTTTGACTGCATATTTCATCATTTATTGAAAAAAGAAACTAATGTGAACAAAACTCATGGTGGATATGTTGCTTGGTAAGCTGTGACCTAACATCTTGTGCAGAACCAAGATCCAGAACTTATTGCTGGACCTCATTTCTATTCAATTTACCACCAATTATTTAGAAAAACACAAAAGGGGGTTTACGACCTATGCTAACAACACGGTAAATTGAATAGAAATGGGGTTACGCGGCAAGTTACTGTAAGTTAAGTTTTGTTTCTGCACAAAGATGTTAGGTCACAGTCTGCCAAACAACTTTCTTTCATGATTTTTTGTTCATCCTTGTTTCCTTTTCAGAAAAATGATGAAATATACGGTCAAAGTTAATTGAACGCACAGTAGAAGCCTAAGGTTTATTTATATGTGAAAGAGGACAAGTATCTTGCGCTTTGCGTCATGAAAAAAAAATAGCTCAATCTTAATCGGGTGATGAGCACCTGAAATCTGTTTCAACTGTGTGGGTAATAACAATGGCTCTGTACTTCCAGATAAAAAGTGCTTTATCCTCTGCATACCGAGCAGATTTACTGGATATCAACAGTGCTATTATTTGCTTGAGTCAATGCAACATGATGTACATCTACTGGTCACTGATATTTAGGAAAAGAAATTGTGATGACATTTTATTCATTTTTAATCAAATGTGCAACTTTTGCACTTGACATACCCCATAGTATTGAAAGGTATAATTATACAATAATAACTGCGCAGAAATCAGTTACTTCGCCGATATGCGTAACCAATGTCCTTATGCAAGCATCTTTCTCTCTTTGATCCCATGGTGTAATTTTGGAGTGGGCTAGAAAACACAAATTTGTGTTTTCTGGCCCATAACCCACTGATCGGGAACATGAAAACACACAAACAAGCCTGAAACCTACTGATCGGGGACATTTGTGTGTCCCCGATCAGTAGGTTTCGGACTAGTGTCCCCTATCGAACACACACACAAGACTGTGTGTGTGTGGTGTCTCTCTCTGTGGTCAAAATATTAACCCTTAAAAGCAATTATAACACATTTTTTTGAAGAGCACCCCCAATTTTTCAAAAATTTTGAGATTTTTACATGGTTGCATTGGTAACTGGCTAGTAAACTATACCTGTGAATGGTTAAGCTCGAAAATGTCTGTGTCGCAAACGAAGAAATTTTGTAATTAGAATTAATATTGGAGATATCCGATAACAATTCAACGGCTACTTGAAACGGCCTCCAATATGAAATAGCCGGGAAATAGCATCATGTACATATCTTCGCTCATCCACTAGTTGTTTTATTGGTTCAGGCATGTCAAGTTAGAGGTCATTTTCTTGAGGTGGCACTATTTCATGGGTTGGTACATTTTGTGACCCCACTTTCTGCTCCCAGTTGAATTCAGCAGCCTTGACGGAATTAAAGTACAGTATCCCCTGCACTTTATTCCGTCAAGGCTGCTGAATTCAACTGGGAGCAGACAAGTGGGGTCACAAAATGTACCAACCCCTAATGAATTCCAAAGAATGAGGCCGTTTGTCCGAATACATTGGTCAGAAAAAGTTCTGTTCGTGGTTAAATTGAGATCATTTACATTCTGGTCCATTATGGTTCTGTGGGCCTTCTACGGGTGTCTATTTCCCATTCCGCATGCTTCGCAAGTCTTTGTAGACCTATTATCAGAGTTCTTTTCTTTGTGTGTTTTTGTTGTTTATTCTGTCTACAGAATCATAGGTTTCTTTGGGAATTCAATAAGGAAGCACCTGATTGTTTGGTTTGGTTTAGCATTCTGTGTAATTTAGAGAGATTTGATAAGGATAAGTCTGTTAATGAAAGTGAACTGATTAAATTTAAAATTGCTGGTCATGAAGGTCAGGTTTCCTTTGAGGGCCTGCTACTAGTATCCTGGTAACCAGTAGTACCTGTCCCAGGGCCGAGTTGTCGGCGGCTAAACCGTCACCCCCATTTGGTTTCTAAGGAAATTAGATGAGGAGGGTAGCTGGTTACTCTGGTAGAATGAAAAAGATCTACCTACAAGGGCGTCAGCTCTGGAGAGCTAATGGCGGCCATCTAGCACATCCTGCCCATGCTGCCTTGCATGGAGGGCGTGGTTGCCCACAGGCTAGCCCCACTGCCAAAAACTGTGGATTGACATCAGGAAGGGCATCCAGTCAATTATCTTTTGCTCCAACAAATCCTCACACAGCAGTATTGCCGAGTGAGGTGTATCCGGCCACCTTCGTTCGCGGGGACAAAACCGGATTTAAAACTTTGGTTTAACTATAAAGACAATGTTCACACTTTATTGACGATAATGAAGTTCAAGAGATTGTCAATGTCTTCAGTACGTTCAATTGTCAATAACTTCCAATATGGGGGAAGCATGATTTTGTAACATACTCAATCTCAGAAATGTAACTGATGCAAATTGGACCAATCCATTTTGCACTCTCCTTTTTGACAAAGCATATCTTTTGTTTGACATATCGGATAGGAATGAAATAGAAGGCAAGTAAAAGTTTATGTGGCTTTAAGAGCATACCAAACAAAGACCCATGCATACTTTGGTCTAACTAAATGCCTCTGTCCCGAGTGTTAACATTTTTGGGGGACAGCCTGTACCACGCTATGTTACAACACAGCAATCTTCAATTTGGTCAAATCAAAATAACAGAATGCTCTTGTGCCCGACATGAAAGCAACCCACACAACTCAAAAATCAACACTGACAACCATTCATATTATTTCAATCTTGGAATTTTATTTTCAATTTGACTCATTTACATGACATAGCCATTCAAAGATACAAACTCATCTGATGTTGGGGTGCAAATGTCAAGCTTATCAGTTTCCAATGAAGTAGGACAATAGATGATGTGACCCACCCCAAGAAGCTAGAACACTGCATCTTCCAGTTTTGATCTTATTTTGACCTAGACCCCACAGCCCTTGGTCATGCATCACTACTTAGTTATTGGAGCTTATTATACAGCTAAACAACTAAAAAAATTCAAATTGTGTTGTTTGTCTGTCCGGCTATGCATTTTGCAGTGCTTTGATATATATGAAATTGGGTTCCATTATGGTGATGGGGCATCTGTGTGAACACGTGACCGGTTTTAATCCATAGGAGAACAGACAGTATCATCACCATATTTGGAAATTATCCCAGATGATTAAATTTATACAATGAATATTTACGATGTCCAAATGACAAAAATCAGAACTGAATTTAGCGTAAGCCGGCCCAACACCTCTAACCTTTGGGTGGCATTAAATAATTTATCAATACTGGTTTATGCAGTAAGGCAAACAGAGGGTTCTATAAATGCTCTAAAGGAAACAGGTGTGTGTGCAAGGTTTGTGATCACCTTAGTTAGGTCAAAGGTTATCTAGGGTCATTCAGTGGTCATCTTGAACGAGTTTCCATTAGTTTATACCCAAATTTGACCCAAACCTTTAAACAACTGCGGATCCAAAACAGTTGAACACCCTTTCGATACACAGGTTACAGGCGACGCATAGACACAATGTTTGTGCATAATAAAAATCCACCTGACATTTGCCCAGAAAAAGAGCTAAATGCAAAGGTTAACCAGAAAAACTAATGAACCCTACTTGACCTTGGTTCTTTTTTGCTGAACAACTTGTAGTAGGCCACACCCAGCAGTGATCCTATGTAAGTTTGATGAAAATCCATCTTAGGCTTTCAGAGATAGTGAACTAACTAAACAACTACAGACAGACTTAGACAAGCCAGATTTTGCTATACAATCTTTAAAAAAAAGTGCCGGCAGGATTACCCGAGTTTGTAACCAGTGGAGTTTAATCATGTGCTACACCACTGGAGTCAAATAATTATTTTGTAAGCACTCGGGTAATACCAATACTTGTAACCACTAGTGTCACAACACTTTGTAACCAATGGCATTACAGCATCTATTTTATTAAATCAATGGGGTTACTATATCTATACCTTGCAAGCACTGGGGTCACATAATCTATACTTTGAAAACAATGAGGTCACATCTATACTTCTATACTAGGTAACCACCAAGGTCACATATCATTTACACCTTCCTGTAATTTGATCTGCACTTTTGCGATAGACAACAATGCTAACATGTCTGTAATTAGGATTAAATCTCAATTTGAATTTGCCTTAAAATACTTGGTATGAATTCAGTGTTCGGCCACCACATCCTTCAACATGCAGTTTATTCCGTTAAGGCTGCCGAATTCACAGGGTGGTGGCACAATACTAAATTCTTTCCAAATACTTTTTTTCCAATAAATTTTCAAACATTTCATGCTAGCCACTATGTCTTAATACAACAAAATATGCAGTCATAATATCCCATTGTTACATTACAAGAGCAATTCATTTGCACCCAGCTTGAGTTGGGGCTCTTATCATCACCTGCCCCCAACTCCCAATGCAAGTTTTGAGTAAATTCCACCTTTATATTAATGGCTGTACCTAAAAACAAGTCACAAACAGCCAATTAATTCATTTTTTTAATCCAAGATTTATATATTATTATATACAGTTACAACAAAAAATATGGAATGAATTCCAAATGAAGACTTTTTGTTTGGACACAAACATAAACATGTACTGTGCAAAATGTTTTTGAAATATATTTTTTCTTTAAAAATGTGTGGCAAATATAATGCTATCCAGACAGTTAAATATACTATATTGGCATATTGAGTTGCAATGACTTTTATAGATTGTATTTTCCACAGAAGAATTTGTCTACTATGTAAGTAGATCCTATGATTTATGCTGCTTAAATACCCAACTCTGTACAAATAATGGCTTCAAAGGGCAAATCGACAATGTTTGAGTGTCATTCTGCCTTTTAATTCTACAGTATTGCCTCTGATGCAATCAAAAGTTGAGATGCCTAGATTCTTTGAAGGAAGTCTGCTTTGATACAGCATTTCCAAAATATACTCTCTACATTTTCTTTGAACCCATGCTTCACTTTGCAGTCCTCCCTGGACACATATTGTATGCAAATTGTATCAAGTTCTTGCTTAATATGTGGCTGATCATCAGCAGCACCTCATCCACTGTCAGTCCATTGCAGGGAAAAAACTTCCCACACCTGGTTGCAATGATTGACGGTCACCCAGCAAATTTGATGGTCATTTTGTCAAGTCAATATGAAAAAATGCCATAACACTAATCTATGCCCAAAGGCTTTGCTGGTTGGAAGTCATTCATATTGTTATTAACAACATTCAGTACAACAGTACTGGTTGGAAGTACTTAATTCAGCTGCCATGACCTACCAGTTAATGGATTGTTTTGCTACCACCTCTTTCAAGACCACATTATACACTTCAAGTATCAAACATTTTGCCCTCTGAGCATTTTGTTGATACAAAGCACATTGGACGTCTTCGTGCATGTGTACCACAAGGTATGATCATATTGTCCAATAGCCTTTATACCAACATAAATGTCAAAAGTAGAGTGTATCAAATTAACATATTTTACAATTTTTTTTCAATTCCATTGATCCGCATCAAAGACCTAATTTCAGCTGCCTTAAATTTTACATTCATTTCGCAATTTTCACCCAAAACCCAACAGGAAATGTGTCTGGAATTAAAAAAAAAATTCAACCGATTTTGTCTGGAATTTGATTCATAACATGTGGTATCATTTGGATGGATCCTCCCGAAGGGATTCAATGGAATAACCCACTACATGACCTATGCTGTGAAGTTACAGATCTCCTTTGATGCACCATACCAAAAGAGACATTTGGGTTACGAGTGTCTACTAGTGGACATGCAAACTTGCAGGAGATCCCGGTCAACACAAAAGATAAAACTAGGCTATATATTTATTGTTATACAATGCATGAAAATATTCAAGTCATTTAATTGGTGGATTAGATCTCATGCCCCAATACATTTTCAGTGTATTTCAGTGCTTTAAAATGTGGCCATTGCCATCATCACAAATAGTCACTTTTCATACCCAACACTCCCTTTTATATGAATCTCAAAGCTTTGTCAATTCATGATTTCTCAATGCATTGTGATTTTTAGTCTAATGGGTTATTACAGAATTATCAAATGACAATATTTAAATGCATTATATAAAACAAATAGTGACTGCTCTTTATGGTGCAAACTGGTCCTTCAGACTATTGCTCAAACTGAATCGAATAATATAAATAATAAATAGCATTTGAAGTACCCATGCAAGGCTATAGAAGCAGATCACCCTTGCCAGTGCTTTTCGACAAACTGTATCATCCAATATCAGGTGCCAGAAGTTATGCAGACATTTTTACCTGTACACCTGCTAACAATAGATGGCTTGTCAAACCAAACCTATGGCTAAATATAGACTACTTATGAATGCTCTTTGCCCATCTATTTTTATTACACCTCATGAATATTTGTGAAACTAATCATGCCATTTCATTGGCTGATTCCTATTACAAGTGCTATATCCCTGGGGAAATAGTTCAGACTGTTTCTCTACAACACCATCCCCAGAGTTACAGTGAGGTGTAATAAAAAAAATACTACATGGTATATATCACGCAAATGGGGCACGCTATTTTCCCTTGGTACTGACAACAGGCCTATCACCCCTCACCCTTCGGGTTCAGGGTGATAGGCCCATAGCCAGTACCTAAGGAAAATAGTGCCCCTTTTCCCACCTTAATTGTAGAGTACTATAGTTGCTCAATTTCTTTCTCAGACAATCCACACACACATCTTGTTAAGCACAATACGCTACAAAATAGTTTCATGCAACTCTTAACCAATTATGCATTGCATTGCGGTTGCGAGGTGCAACATTGGTCCTGGGACATGCACTCTACGCTGACATGTGTTCGAATCTGTCCAAGAATTAAATCCAGTAACTGTAAACTGATATGGTGTATAACCCATCCACAACAATATTGTGTGGTTTTGTCCTATAATATTGAAAATCTCCAGTGATATATGAATATGCAAAACATTGTCTCTGAAAGGGTTCTCTCTTCACACAAAGTTTAACTTATTTTATGCTACACATGGAAATGCAAAACATTTAAGGATTCAAACATGCTACACAGTAAAAAGTAAAGGTAAAGGGGACAGACCTGTGACACAGGAACGGAGTGCCCATCTCTTTCGAAGCGATTGGGCCAGACTCCACCATATAATGTTGCTGTAGTGGGATCGCCACACCTCATCTACAGCGAGTCTGTTACCTTCCCAGCATTGAATAATGCCGGTACCCATTTATACACCTGGGTAGAGAGGAGTAATTGAGGTAAAGCGCCTTACTCAAGGGCAAAACACATTGGTCCCAGCGGGGCTCGAACCCACAACCTTTGGCGTGCGGGCCGAGCGCTGATCCACTGTACCACATGTGCCCTCATCACAGTGTTTCATCAAAAAATAACAAAGCACCTCTGCATCCACCCTATATTTTTTATCTTATTAGCATGATAAAAATACATGGACACAAAGGGTAAAAAGTTGTTAACTTTGGATGAAATCATTGAGCAATATTGCTGAATCCCTTTCAACAACAATAACATAGCTATGATCAAAGTTTTAAACTGCTTCCAGGCAACAAAGATGACCCTTCAACCATCACAAATGTGACTAACTGGTGACACATGTCGTGTTCAGTGCTTCTGTAACTGGTGTGTAGCATGTATGGGCATAGCAACTCTCCCTGTTTAGCAATGCACTCATGTAGGAAACAGAGTTGTTGAAACAATATTAACATTTTATGTACTTGTAATAAAAGACTGCCTATACATTGATTACCACTAAATAGGCAGGCCTCATAACATTGCAAACTGATATGGAATAATGTAGGTGCAAGACAACACAAGAGAAGCAGTGAGTACATTTTGTGTGGCACGCGAATGCTGGAGTACATTTGCAAATGCTGGAGAAACATTTGGTTTCCTTTTACGCGCAGAACAGACAGAACATAAAAACCAAATAATTCCCGCCTATTTGGTAGTAATCAAGTGTAATTATGATGAAAATCAAGGACAGCTTAATCGCTGATAAAGCACACATGAAATTTCAATGAGTACCATAAACCATTAACAAATCTTGCATAACACAAACCTTCACAAATTGATCCGATTTTTACCATTTTAATATACTTGATAAGTGCGCAATCAATATTCTCTTCCAAGATAATTTGTATAGAAAGGCTTCATATATCACACTTTGCATAAGTGTCTCATCTTCCAAGTATTATATAAACTGCCTTCACAAGGCAATAATTTGCAACAACTTGATCTAATTATGCAAAAAGTGATAAACTGATAACTAAGTTAACAGCACATATTGCTTTCAACATCAGAAGCCAGATTTTCTTACTCATACCTACTGACCCAAGACACATGGACAGCAAAAACAGAAGTGGTACATAGAATAAGATCAGTAATTGCTACTGAGTTACATTTTATGGTATGGTCCATCCATTTCTCTACCTCCATGCAGTGATGTCATAACCTTGACACTGCTTTTATGCACGTGTCAATATATGCCGTCTTTGTGTGCGCATGTGAAAACACCATTGCTTTAAACCAGCACCCGAGTTTTACTAGTGCAACCATCAAATCTTGCACTGACCTCACTGCATGGAGGTAGGGGAATGGAGTATAGTTGCTGCACATGTTGTGAAGAGTTGACCAGCCAAACATCTACCATAAATACAGAAATGCAAAACGATACAATTCTGAAGTGTATTGTTTCATTTCAGAATAGATGGTGAACGATTCTATTCCAGATTAACACCGTGGCCGATTGTGTATTCCATGGAAATGCTTTTCAATGGGAGAATTGTGTCGCTTGGATGATGTTACAAGGAGATTAGGCTTTATTCCGTATTGAAAAGCATTTCCCATGGAATACGTATACGAACACACTCTAATGCCACTGTATCTTGGTTTCTGAGATATTCAAATTCCAGTACGACATCAGGTAATATATTTTGCCCATTTCTTAAGTATGAATCAATTTGCAGGCAATACAATTAATGAAATCAGCACGGCACAAAACACTATAGTCTTTCTTTCAACCTACCAATAACACAAGGGTACTGTTAATTATTATGCCGTTAAACCCGTTATCATTTGGAATTTTGTCAGAAAAAAAATGTCACTTGTCCACCAGAAGGCCTAAGGTGGTCCCCCTGGACCCCAGAAGTTACATGCTCCACT
>JAMKCH010002780.1:0-51867 GCA_023653785.1 Ophioderma brevispina
AAATGTCGTCGTTCCGAGTGTTAACATTTTTTTGGGACAGCCTGTAATCAGTGAACATTATTTAACTCTAATTTTAGTCCCTGTACACTGGAGCATTTATGATCATTAATCCGTAACAATTATCAAGAAAACTGTTACTCGGTAAAGCTCCGCTTTTAATTCACTTATACTCATCGGATGGCCAATCCTTTACATAAACATGATAAAATAATATTTTCCCTTGATCAACATATTTGATTGAAATTTTACAATGTTAAATAACCAAGAACTTTTGCACATGATAAAACATAATGCAATGTAATACCTCTGGAGAAAAACTCACAATGATTAACACATCAGTTCCGGAGCAGTCACAGGGGAGTCGTGATCCCGGAAGTTTCTTCAAAATTCTTATTAAAATGTATTCCCTTGTAATTGTTTCTGTTATTCGTACCAGTCGCCTCCCCTGATCCTCTGGTAACTTTGGCACTCCTTGGTCTTGATGAACGTTGCTGTTTGAAGAGCTAGTGCTGGAACTACTAGTAGTTGATACTTATTTTGTGTGTGTGTGTGTTCCGGATTCAGTTCCGCAGTTCTTCTCGGGATCAGTTATCGGATCAGACCGTGGCTCGTGTCCATACTGTTAGTGTGATGAATAATAATTTCATGGATCAAATGTCCCTTTACTTTTTGAGCCAACTCTCCAGCTCAACGCCTTGGTACGACTTAAGGCGATCGATATGGACAACCTTTGGCTTTGATTGCCTTGATCTCTGTATTCTACACACGACGTCCGTTAATTTCCCCGTCACAAGGTACCGTCCATGCCACTTGAATTCTAATTTAGGACACATTCCTTTCTTGCGCACTTCGTTATGGATCCATACGAATGATGCAACTAGATAGGATTTATCTATCGCCTTCCTGTCGTGATTACGCTTCTGCCTTCTAGATGAGCTCGGCAAGAGAGCCCTTGCTCTGTTATGAGCATTCCTTAATCGCTGTCTAACCTCCCTTGCATAATCTGTTAACATCTTATCGTCCTGTTCCGGATCTGAGGGGACTCCACAGAGATCAATTGGAAGCATTATCTCCTCACGAAATGTCATCACATATGGCGTCTCTCCAGTAGACTCCTGTATTGAACTTCTATATGCCATCATTGCATAGGGTAGCACTTCATCCCAATCCTTCTGATTGTTCTCTGGTTCAATCAATGCAGATACAATGTTAAGCATAGTCCTGTTCAATCCACTTTTTCCAAAAATGATAATCAAAAACGATGATGAAAAACGATGATCCCACCGCTGCCACCAAATGTATTATAATACGTGGTGCCACGTTGCTGGACGCTCTCTAAGTGCTATTGTTTCTCACTGCTGTATAAATAACCTCGTTTGACGAGTACATGATGTACACATTAAGTGTAGGCAACTTTAATGTGCAACTATTTAAATGTTATCAAACACCTAAGGACTTTCTTTACTCAATTACTGGCCCATAAAAAGAACTGCTCCAGAAATTTGATCGCGGATAAAGAAGACGAACGGGTGATCAGCCGTGAAAAGTTCCGCTTCTTCAGGCAATATAATGGAACCGAGGCACTTCATCATCACCGCAGTTGCCGCTGCTGCTTCACTGCCTTCTTCGTTGGCCTCCTTCGTTTTACACAGTAATTAGTATTTGGACAAGCATTATGATTACGTATATGTCCCCCCCAAAAAAAGATTTTTAAAACAATTCTAGACGCCATCCTCGGAAAATCTCTGAGTCAGACTATTTTTACTCAATTACTGGCTGCATCACCCGGCCCATAAAAAGAACTGCCCCAGAAATTTGATCGCGGATGAAGAAGACAAATGGATGATCGGCGGTGAAAAGTTCCGGTTCCTCAAAAGTTATTGCGCGAAGGGCACATCGGAACGTTATTATTGCAGTTGCCGCTGCTGCTTCACTGCCTTCTTCATTGACTTCAAGAAATGCTTTGTGGATGACTTCTGATACAACAAGCTCATCTTCTGAAATACCCGAAAGATCTGCTTTGCCGTCTTGGAACAAATCCGCCATGCCCAAAAGCTTGAGGTATTCCACGAGGCTAAAGCTCTTGGTAAATTTGAACTTGGGAATGGTTACTTTGACCTCTTTATATTTCAATTTGCTGCTCCACGAATGAAGAACGTCTTGACTGAGACTGCTTTCAAGCTTTTTCAGACCATTTGTATCATCAGGAAGCGCTATCATCATGTTAATTTTTTCACCTTTGTAATCCATGACTAGAACTTTACAATTCAGGGTCTTGTCGTGGTAGAAGTCGAATATTCCTTTTTGATACATCATAGGAACATTTACCGTTTGTGAAGATGTCAGATGGAAAGGCAAATTGTTGGTGTTGTGTGCTTTAAACTGCTTGACCCATTCTCCTTTGAAGTAAATGGCATTGATCAGGACCAATTGTGCATTGCTTGACAAGCTACCTGGTGCGACAAGATTCCTTATTTTTCCTGCTGTTTGCTCTTCAACCCAAGCGTTGATGGCCTCCCTGGTAGCTTCGGTCTCGTTCATGAAATCAACAGCTTCCAGTTTGGCACCGTAGAAATCTTGAGTAGAGGTAAGATATTCGGGAAGAAAACTGAAACCTTTGTGGCCGTACAAACGATTGGCCAATTTCAACTGAAAAAGATTGGGAGGATGAGCTGCAAGGAGATCAGAGTTAAGGTCTTTGAATGCAAGATGGACGTCTTTTCCTAGTTTCATGACGCTTTCCATTTGTTTTGCCGTTTCCCCCTTGGCTCCAATATATGTCATCGCTAGGGCCATAGAGATGCTTAAAGGCGATAAGAAGATATTTTCTTTGGCATCAAGTCGCGACTGAAGAGATTGATACAATTGCAGGCCTAAGATGTTGTTGGCTTCTGCGGCTATGACGCTTCTTTGTGTTGCCATGGTAATTCTTGAATCTATAAAATGTATAAAAATAGCAGTTTAAAGCAATAATATAACATGTAAAAAATAGGTCGACCTATCATCAGCATTTCTGATTGGGTTTGTTTTTATAGATATTAATACCCTCCAAATATTAAAGGTTTCAATTATATATTTTATTCCGTAAAATACATTTTTAATTGAATATCGGGGATCCCAGTCACCCAGATATTTAATTACATTGTGTTATAGTAGATTCAATCCATCGTGTCACATCCAGTGCTTTTCCGAAGGTGATGTGCAGTGAGCAAAAATTAAAATCTCACGCTAAATTTAATGAAACATGTAGTCTGATAGCAGAGAAAAAACATGAAATGCTTAATGAAAGCATGCAAGTCAACGTAAACTCATTTATATCTACTTTAACTCTCCCAACATTTTAACTAATTGTTTTTGCTTCAATGGTATTCAATGTAACAGGTGAATTGAATGTTACTGATTTTTGAGCGCCCGCCCGGGTTTTAATACTGAGGAACACAAAGGTCTCTGCACACTCTATGTAAAGATAATGTAAATATGACATATAAGGCCACATTGTTTTAGTTTGTTCATGAAACAACTGAATCAGGCCACATATTTTCTCCTTCGTGTTACCCAAAAACATCAGTAAGAAATCAACGTTATTCCTCCGTCTTAATAAATGAATACGAATACTCTTATCCTTTTTTGAAAAAAAAAAAAAAAAAAACAAACCATAAATCATTACAAGATATCAATTGGCAAACCATGTTTTATTTAATATCTTACATCTTAAACATGTTGAAGGTCAAAATAAGAGTAAGTTTACTTCTGCGTCACTGAGTCCACTAACCATTAGAAGGAGTATAGTGTTCTTCCCACAATGCATTTCTTCCAATACAATATTTTGCATTGGATATCACATGAATTTATAGTGACAAAAAGTACTTAATATGCAAGGTTGGGATGAGTTTTTGTCACCATAAATTCATGTGACAACTAGTGCAAAATTTTATTGGAAAAATTGCATTGTGGGAAGAACACTATACCTTCTCTTAACCATCACTGTATTGTTAAGAAGTTATATCGATTTTGAAGGAGCCGATTCTGACTCCTCTTCCCAACTACTCGACGCTGTCCAAAACTTTATGGGTTTAATCTATTACAGTATAGTGAAGTGTGTGTGAATAGGACACCGTTATAATGTAAACTGGTTTAAGTCTTTTAAAATGCTTATTCTTTGGAATTGTAATAAATAGTTACTGAGTTTGTGCGACATCAAATTGCCACAAAAGACGAGAGGGGATCGATCCTGTGTCAAGGGGCATGGAAAGCACAAAGACACGACTGTTTTAAAGGTATGATTTCATATTTTCCAAATCACCCTCTCATGGAAATGTTCATTTCTCATGCAAATTTGCCGACCATTGATAATCCTTATTCCCAGCAGGGCAAAAACAAATCAAATATACCAATTATGATAAGGATAAGGACCTAGCCTAGTGCATTCGACAGGATAATTGCACGCGACCGTATGGGTCAGTGCAGGCAGCCCGAGACCCGAAGTTTATCCGTCATATACTTTGAGAAAACAATAGTATCAAATCATTACATTAACATTAATAATTAACGTAATTTATCAAAATTTTGAGGTAGTTTTTAAAATAAATTAAAAACACTTCTACACCCCAACATGTTTAAAGTTATACTCTATAAATAGTGTCAAAAAGACCTTGACGCAATTCATTGTTGATTAGTTTGTTTTGAAAATGATCTGGAAGTGCGAAAAGATCAGACTCTCTAAGACACTTAGACTGGCTAATCTTTCTCGCACCTCCCTGGCAATTTCAAAACAACCCCATTAGTGATGAAACGCGTCAAGGAAATTGAAAGAAAGATACACGTTTCGCACTGCCCTTACTTTTTCAAAACAACCCATCAGTGACGATTTGCATATAAATGCATATGAATTTTCTTCTACCAATTCCAACGCCCACTGTATTAGATGTAAAAGACCAACGCAGACATGCATGTACAAAACATGACTGGTTTCTGCATTGAAAACGATTTTATTTGTGAATTTTGGGTTTCTTGAAGTATACTTAATTCTTATGGGCCTACTATTATATAGCAACATGATAATTATAGTCCATTTCTCTACCTCCGTGCAGTGATGTCATAACATTGACGCAGCTTTTACGCACGCGTCAAGGTATGCCATCTTTGTGCGCGAGTGTAAAAACGCCGCGGCCCCGTCGCTTTAAGCCAGCGTGTGCGGTTTACTGGTGCGCCCAACAAATCTCGCGCTGACGTCACTCTACGTTAGCAGCTAAACTTTCTGAACGGCTTTCGAACTTGACAAATTATAACATTAGGAATTTTATATTTAGGATCAATATTTAAAGTCAAACGTATCGTTTTTTGAGAGTACAAAAAAGCTTTTTGTCGTTAATTAAGATGTACGCATTTCAGAAAGAAACAGTACAAAATCACATTATTTGAAATGGTCTGCGCATGTGAATTCAACTAATACTTTATACGAGAAATCAATATTTTTTTCAACACTATAATCTAAGTCAGAACTGACACCATAGATTGTAGATACTAAGTTCGTAGAGGGTATATATACGATGCAGACATGTTACTTGAAATTGAGAAGTAAGTCGATAGCAAGTGATTGACGGTATTTCTAGTTGCTACTAGAAGTTGTGACTTGTGGTGACCCGCGTGCATTATCTGATGACCCGTGCATTATCTGATGACCCGTGCATTATCTGACAGAGCCCAGTGCATTCGTGAAAAATAATGCACGCTGAAAACAATAGATAATCTAACACGAGAAGTATATATGGCAATATAATCCTATTAAAGGTGGACAATGTAGTTATAAAAGGGAGCTATTATCCTGCAATATACAAAAAATAATACATTTTCATCTATATATGACATTGGGAAACATCTCTCTCTCTCTCTCCCTCTCTCCCTCCAGTCTGAGAAAAGTAGATTCAGATGGCCACCGCTCCTATACCTTATGAATTGTTTTATACATAAAAGTATTGGAAATCTTACATATTTAGCAAATGCAACTGCTTCACTTTGATCGACCATACCTCCGGAACTGTATGTCCGATTTCGATCAAATTAAAAGCATTTAACAGATTACATTTTGCAGAATTTAACAAAGACATAATTTATCTGATTTTCTTGCATAAAATGTTTTTGTCTTACTGGCTAACTGCCTCAAAATAAATGAGTCGTAAGTTGGTATCAAATCTACAATATTGTGAGTGAGGGATTGTTTTCGTACTTTGTGCTTATTGTCAGGTCAGGTTTCCTTTGAGGGCCTGCTACAGCTGTCCTGGTAACCAGTACTACCAGTCCCAGGGCCAAGTTGTCGGCGGCTAAACCGTCACCCATCTGGTTTCTAAGGAAATCTGATGAGGAGGGTAGCTGGTTACCCTGGTAGAATGAAAAAGAAGATCTACCTACAAGGGCGTCAGCTCTGGAGAGCTAATGGCTGCCATGCAGCACACACTGCCTTGTATGGTGGCCGTCAGGGCCGTACGCAGGATTTATTTTTTGTTGGGGGGGGGGTGCAGGACTTCGAAGAAGTGGACTCTTTTTTTCGAAAAAGTGGACCTTTTTGGTATAAGTGGACCTAACCCCCTAAAATGGTCCTTTTTTGGACTTTTTGAACATTTTATCACGAAAAAGAGGACTTTTGTGTCAAAATTCGCTAAATTTTGGACCTTTTTATCACAAAATTCAGCCCAAAGTGGACTTTTTGCCCCTTTTGTGGAATTGGGGGGGGGGGGGGGTGCGACCGCACCCCCGCACCCCCACTCCCTGCGTACGGGCCTGGTGGCCGTAGTTGCCATAAGGCTAGGCCCACCGCCGAAAACTGTGGATTGACGTCAGGAAGGGCATCCGGTCAATTATCTTTTGCTCCAATAAATCCTCACACAACGAAAAATCCGATTCATCTCAAATTTTGATATTGAACATTTGATATAGGTGACTATCTTTAGTTCTCTGCGAACATTTTTTTAAAGGTGCACTTCGTGATCCACAGCCTCGTTCGCCGACTTACCCTGAGGAAGTATGTAATTTTGTATTTCAAAACAGTGGACTATGGGCCAGCGTGATGCACACGTTTGCGCATAACATGAAAACGCACAGTCAGAATCAACTGAAATTTTGGAAATAAACTTTTCTCAGGTTTAGAGTGCATCTAGTCCCCTAAGCTACTGCAAAGTTGCTCCATATTGAATTGCCACAAAGACACACGCACACACACGCACACACGCACGCACAACACCCACGCGCGCCACACACACAACAACACCCACCCACACACACCCACACGCACAACACACCCACACACACACACCTACACACACTTAGTTTCGACATCATTCAGCATGACAAACCTATTAACCTAATAGTGAAAGTGAACACTCAAGCACGAGAATGGTATAGCCCTAGCATATGAATGTTTGAAAATAGAGTGTATTTAGGCCTGTCTTGCACATTCATGATGGGTTTTATGAAGGCAACAATTCCCAGTGCTTTGGTGAAAATTACGGCCTTGCAGGCCCTTGCACCCAGGTATTCAAATAATAAAATATACATACCTTTTACTTGAAAGTGTGTATTACTGCTTTGAACCACGGTGCCTCTAGCCGTCTAGGTTTATGGATATTTAATTTCCCGTTTCATTTCCTATTTGATTGGTCACGTTGTTGCGCAGTAACCTTTGTACTTCTCTTGTATCACTTCCTCAAAGCAGATTTAACCGCCTGAGCGCCGTCTGTCTTTCATACAGCATTTCTAATTGGCTAACTATCATCATAAGTAATTTTAATAAACAGTTGAAATGCAGATTTCAAGTATATAAAGCTCTGGGTTCAGTTTTACCACAATTCGTACCGATCGTAGTATAATTACGATTGGCTCAAACAGCTTCAAACATTACATTACGTTCAATGTGAACAACCAGCAGGTGTACTTAAAATCCCAAGTTTGCATGTGTTGCATACCAAAATAAAGAAAAAAATCAACAAAAACAATGGTGCAGGTTTCATTCAACAAAGTGAAAGATTAATATTGCAAAACAAAAGCCACTCAATGGTATGACCAAAAACGCTTTTGAAAAAGCAATGACGTAACATAGCAAGACAACTTGTGCTAGCAAGACTGCCAACAGAGCCCAAGCAGAGGGATAAGCGTCGGTCATTTACACAAAATGTGCAGCTATTTCTGCAGGTGACTCTTTTATGCAAGACTGTATAGCTGATATATTCCAAATTCCACTGAGGCGTTCAAATAGAAAAATGTTTTAAGATTGGGTTTGAAAAAAGATTCCAACTTTATGAGCAACAGTGTACAATATACAAGATTTCTTGGTGTCAATCTATAAGGACCTGTGGCTCAAGGTACCTTAAATGTACCGATAATTATATATATCTTGAGGTAAAACTGTATTCCATAGTCATATTCATATTTATTTTAATCCAACATCAAGCATACATTTGGATACAGTAATTGCGAGATCACTTAACTACTATTATATCTAGTCTACTATATATATATATATATATATATAGATATATCTATATCTTATCTATATTATATATATATATATTATACTCTATTATTATTATTATTTAATTTAATTATAATAAATATGTGGGTAGTCAGCTATCATCAAGTAATATCAATATAAATGCAAGATGAAGGACGAGGGACGCTGCATAACGCAGAGCGTGCAAGCGCAGTGCCCTCAAATAACGTTTCTTAAACTACTATCAAATATACAAGAACAAATTAACACTTGTTTGAACCAAATAAATGAAGTTTTGTTATAGTTCATTCAAACAAAAAGAAATTAAAGGGCGCAGAAGGGAAAGGAGGGAAAAGAAAAAGAAGCAAAAGAAGAAGAAGAAGAAACTGAAAGAAGAAGGAAAGAAAACTGAAAAATATTAAAGGAGACGACTTCTAATGGAGGTAGAGAACAGGCTAGATAAAAAATGATGGAAAAATGATGCATTATTAAGATGTGACGCCAATGATGATCAAGAGATGGACACTGGGGTCATAATAACCAAGGAGGCATTTTGTTCATATTAGATTAAAAACTAGCAAAGGAAGTTGTAGCGTTTTTCAAATCAGTTTATGGAGGCAAAATTCCAAGCGTGGAACTTGTTTTGGGGGACCTTGGGTCTTTGAGCAAGTTTAGGTATTTGGTAGTTTAATAAAGGGGATGTGAACATTGCGAGTTGCATAAGTTATGTGTAAGGGAGTTCAACATTAAAATAAATGTCTTCCTAACAACTTTCGTTGGAAAGTAGAAAAAATGGAATCGGACGATTGGAAATTATTAATATCAGTCCAAATGAAAGCGCCCGGGAGAGATACGGTTATAATAAAATTGAAAACAAGAGAATTAAAAATGTCTTTAAGAGAAGTTGGGTTAGTTAACGGGAGAGAAACAAGAAGAAGGGAAAAGAAGAGGAAGAAAGAAAAGGAAAAGAACGGAGGAGAGAAAGGAAAGTGGAGAAAATGAGAGAAGAAGAGAGAGGAAAGAGGAAAGATCGGGAGGAAAGGTTTTTTGATTTTTCTAATAAAAATCATTATTCATTATGGATTATTATAAATCCATTAATTACTTGAGGCTCGCGGTATTTGATGTCAATGATATGCAGAGATTTCTTGATGTAAATTGTAAGTTTGTACCACATGTAATTGTAAAGTACTTGTGGCTCAAGGTCCTTGATCATGTTGAGACGGATACCGGGTGTAAGTTTTGTTCTTTTCTTGGAGTATGAGTGCCAGCACGACTAGCTAATTACTATGTTGTAGACGGCGCCAGAGCCAGCTCCATTTTGAATATTGGTTTGGGGTTTGAGAAGTCTAAGTTCACAGGTGGGCGAAAGGTAGCGCACTCATAGTCTGTGTTACAGACTTTGTTATTGTATTACTCTATGGAAGATTAAACTACTGGGTACTATCGGCTCTAACTATTCTGCCCTTTAAAGGACCTATTGATTATTCGAACCTCTCTTAGTCCCCCTCCCCCCCATCCGATTCGTAAAACCGAGGGGGGGGGTCTTTGACAAAGACTAGGCACTCATTGAGAACGTTATCCGCAGCTGATGTGTCTTCTTCTTCTTTGCGTATTGCTTCTCAGAGATTTTGGCCCGAATTAGGAGCAAGTATTGGAATTCTTAGACTTACCTTAGAATTATTTTTCCAGATTTATTTATGCTCCAGGACATATGGTCCTGGAGCAGCTGGTCCTGGAGCAGATGTACCTGGAAGCATAATATCGGCCACAAAATCTCTGAGAAGCCTGCTATGAGGCGGCAGCAGCCCTAAATATGTTGCAAGCGTTTTGGAGCCAACTCACTGTTGATGGTTGGGGTTTGATAATCTGTCCACTGGTGGACGAAAGTTAGGGGGCACTCATTGAGAATATAATCCGCAGTCTGTGATGGGATGGAGAACAACTATTGGCAGGCCTGGCCGAGGCCGTCGTTAGCCCCCATCGGTGTGAATTATTGCTATTGAAGCGACCGACACTCCTGTGCGAAATCGGTTTGTGAGGTGGGGACCCATTCCTGCGTGGGAGGATTGCTGCCAGGGTGGTAGTTCTGTTCTTAGTGTAATAGAGAGTTGATCTGGTCTTGGGGTGTATCTAGCAGGCCAAGTATTCCATGTCTGTTAGATGTTGAATGGGGAGTGGGAGAGTTTAGCAGTTGTGTCAGCAGAAAGGGTCGCGAGAGCGCAAGTCTATGTCTACCGAGTTGGTGTGTGTGTGATTCTTTGACCAGTGTTATGCAGAGTGTGCTTGTTTGTCCAGCAGGGCTTATTCACTAGTTTATGGTTAAAGTCATTTCCGTCGTCATGCTGAAATAATGTCGCCGGACGACCCCGGCGTTAATTATAAAAAATCGTTTTCTGTTACCCATTTAAGGGCGCTGATTGGTCTTAAACATTTCATGTGAGGGCTTTAATGTATATAAGCTTTACAACCCAGCAAAAATTATCAATTTTTGAAAAATTCAAAAAAGCAAAAAACATATAATTTTTAAATTTTCAATTGGCCAGTTTGTCTCTTTTAAAACAATTTTGACTCCTTTTTCAGTGCCTTTAAGGTAAAATGATAAAATTATCACAAAGCTATGTCTATAGCACCAAGCACTCCGACCCCCCCCGGGGGGGGGGGGGGGGCACTTCTCAATGACCAGGGGTATCATCGTGGTCCAAGCATATCACAAAAAAGCACCCTAAATACGTATTTCGAAGCTTGAATTTCAACCCCTAAACACGAATCAGCAGCGCAATTAGCTACCCTAAACAAGTACTTGATGTGGGAATAATTGCGCCCACCTAAACAAGTATCGGTAGCGACAATTTTGCATACCCTTAACAAGTACTTGTCTTTCTCCCTAACACATGTTAATTAAAAATTTCCGTAAATGAAGGGGAGGAAAAAATTTTCCGTAAAATTTACGGAAAAAAAACGGTTTACAAAAAAACAAATTAATTAAAATATAAAAAAAAAAAACATAAAAAAAATGTAATTATGGAATATTTCAAAAATTTCTGGCAGCAAATATTCCCGGAATTTTTTTTTTTTTATTTTTTTGGTTCCGTAATTTCAAAATACGTAAAATTTGTTTAAAAAATACACATTTTTCATAATATTGAGAACAAAATATATTTCTTGTTAAAAGTATGTCAAATTTCCGTTTTTTTTAATGACAGAATGAATAGAAAAGAAGAAAGAAGAAAAAAAAATTTCTGAAATTGATACCCTTAAAAATGGACCTCTTGAAATACTGCTGCTGCCAGAAATTCCGTAAATTTACGGGAGGAAAACTTTTTTTAAAAAGTGATATACATAAGCAGTCATAGATCTATTTCTTATGACACCTTTATACGCAAAAAACCCAAAACCCTATTTTTGCGACACAGAGAGGTCTTGTTGTGCGTGGTGTGTGTTGTAATTCAGAAAATAATCTTGGGGGGAAAGTTAATTTTCAAGCAGGATATGTATCCGAGGAAAGGTATATTTAAAAGGGGAATTGCATTTTGAGCCAGGGCCGTATCCAACAAAATTTCACAGGACGGCGGCACATAGGACTAGTCGAAGGAAAGTCGACGATTTTATGGCTGCTGAGCGGCCCCATCATGCGCTAAAAGCAATCTTCAACTTTCCAAACGTACATTTCCCTGCCATTTGATTAGAAAATAATTTGAAAGTTTTTGTAAGTGATTACAGATAGGCAAAATAAGGTATGTTAAATGGGCTTATAAAAAGTTTTAAAACAGGACTTGATGGGTTGTTTTTTTAAAGTGTCACAGAGAATCATATAGTTAAGTTGCGTGGGATTGGGGGTTGCCGCTCTATCCTCTCTCACCGAGCTATTATTTAAAACTAACTAGAGTGAAGGGCGGACCTAGCCCCGATTAGAATGAAAGAAAGCAGTGGTAGTGTGGTACGCACTACGCGGAGAAGGATAATTCACGGCATCCTCGAGGCGGTTTGGGGTAGATAGGATTGGTGGTTCTATGCGGGACAGCGGGGCGATTTCGACGGCCAAATAGCAGCGTAAATAGTACGCGACAGTTTATGCTGCGTGGGGGGATTTCAATGTTATCACATTGTTGTTCTTATTTTCATGCCAACAGTTTGCTTTTATGTTTGCTGACCTCGAACAGCGACAAAATAACATAAAAAATAAACACCGCAGAAATTGCAAGTTTATTTAATTATTTTTCCTTCCTTTTCTTTCAGCTTTCTCTCATGCATTCGTTTTTTTTCTCATGTTAGCTTTTTCTCTTTAGGCTTTTCTTCTCTTTAGCTTCTTTCTCTTTAGCTTCTTTCCTCTTTAGCTTTCTTTCGCTTAGCTTTCTTTTCTCTTTAAGACTTCTTTCCTCTTTAGCTTCTTTCTTTTAGCTTTCTTTCTTTTTAGATTTCTTTATTTTAGCTCTTTCTTCTTTTTTAGCTTTCTTCTTTTTAGCTTTCTTTCTTTTCAGCTTCTTCTTTTTTTAGCCTTCTTGCTTTTAGCTTCTTTCTTTTTAGCTTCTTTATCTTTTTAAGCTTTCTTCTTTTTAGCTTTCTTTCTTTTTTTAGCTATTTCTTTTTAGCTTTCTTTATTTTAGCTTTCTTGCTTTCTATGCTTTTTTCTGATTTCTTGCTTTTTGATTTTTCTTGCTTTTCCTTTATTGCTTTACTTGCTTCTTGCCTTTATTGCTTTATTGCTTCTGTTTCTTGCTTTGCTGCTTTCTTTCTGCTTTTCTTGCTTTCTTGCTTTCTGGTCTTTCTTTCTTCTTTCTTCTTCTTTTTTCCTTTCTTTCGTTCTTCCTAAAATAAAATAATAAAACAAATTAAAACCCACACACCCAAGTGATGATATATTCTATTCATGTTCAAACATGGTTATATTTATTATATAATTATAGCTTTGAGGGGAAGGCAAAAGACGAGCCCCGAATATTGGGTTTTGTTCCTGAATTACATCTGCAAAAAATACAATTTTAGAAAAAATGTTGTAAAAAAAAAAATGATAAGATAAGGATAAGGACCAATTCGTTTTTGTTATATAAATAGGACATTCACGAAGAAAGAAAATTTGAACACATGGCAAAAAATCAACACGGTTGTCGAGTCACCTATTGATCATGTCTAGGATTGTTTTCACTTTGTTTAACCGATTTTTTTTTTTAAAAAAAACATTTCTTTTTAAAAAAAAAAAACTTGTTGCGTTTTCTTTTTCTCGTTTTTTTTAAAAAAAAAACTTTTTATTTTTTCTTCTTTTTTTTCTTTCTTTGTTCTTTTACCCATTTCTTTTTTTATCCTCTTTAATTCTTTCTCTCTCCCTCTCTCTTTTGTTTTCTTTTTATTAAATCATTATAAGGTGGGCAAAAAAATTAAGGAAAAAGAAGAAAAAAAAGAGCAAGAAGAATAGAAACAATACGTGTTTTGTTCTCTGTCAGTAGTGGGGGGGGGGGGAGGAAAGAAAGAAGGGGGGGGAAGGAGAAACGGAAAATATTTAATCTTCTTTTTCTCTTTTCTCACTTATTTGTATTATTATGCTTTTGTTTTTCACATTGTTTATTGATTTTCAAGATTAGATAGCTATTTTCACAATGTTTGATTTTTTAAATTTTCACTCGACTCGATTTAAAACGACTATTTTAGTTGTATTTCATTGTTGAGTTCTTCTCTTGTCTGATTTACAGGCATAACTTTTTGAAGTGCCAGGATTTTGAAAAGGACCGTTGTAAATCCTCAAGAAAGCAGTAGTAACAAAATTAACGGGGAAAGAGAAACTTCCTCAAGCAGCAGAACCAAAAAATTTATACGGGGGAAAGAAAAATGCGGAAGAGAAAAGGGAAAAGGGGGAAGAAGAAAGGCGGAAAAGACGAATTACCTGCAACTTGTTTGTTGTTTTCGTACAAAAGGAAAACACAAGACAGACAAACAATTATAAAAGAAAACAAAAGGACAATGTATGGAAAAAATGCATAGAGAATGGGAAATTTCTTCTGCTCAAGGACGCAAGCGGGATTACAATAATTGCGGAGCGCCGCGTTACCGTTTTTGGGGCGCATGAAAATACGCACGCTGTCAGCCATTTTTGTCTTTTCAACTTGGGCTTCAAAAACAACATTCCACGCGCGCGTGGACTACCGGCCCCGGTACTCTCTCTTCTAGCTGGCGGGGCTGGCGCGACAAACGCGAACCTGCCAAGCAATGTTTGTTGTTTTGCTTTCCGAAATACATGTTCTCATGCACCTTTGATAAAAAAAAACCAATTTTGATATTTGTAAGTGGTTAACATTTAAAATGCTTAGGCCCAATGTCGACGGTATAAACAGTAGGAAAAATATTAGTTATGCAGAGGTTTTATTTGAACTAATCATAAAAAGTAAAGGGTTCATGGAGAGTTCGGTAAGCGGCAAGGGGTGGGTCGCGGAAACCTTGATGTATTTAGTTTTCAAGACATTTCTATGGGTCTAAAGGATCCGGTTTAGTTAGAAAGAAGTCGCATTTAGAGAACGTTATTTTCGGCATTGATTTCCGCATTTGCAGCGCGCGATAAATCGGCAGTTTCCCTTGAAAATTGCCGAATCCGCGCAATTATGCACCCACATTATGTCCCAAAAGTTATTTAAGAAAATAAAACCTAGAATGACTGACATTTAAATAAATTAGAGTTTTAATTGCTAAAACATTGTCCGTCGCGTTTCATGGGTAAGTGATATAGACACAATTTGCGATTTTATAGCGACACTAATCAGGGCAATCAAACAAGGGACTCGTCATTTCGCATAAAAAAAAATTATGGGTATGGTTTTTTACCGCGGTAGCGCGGGACAATTTTGGAAATTGAGGGATTTGAAAGCACAGATTTGAAGGCAAGGACAGACTTCGGAAAACATTTTTAATTTTTTTCAATGGCTGAAAGGAATATGGACCCTTTTTTTTAAAAAAAAAAAATGCGAAGTCCCTCATTAGAAAATATAAAACCCTTTTTCTTATTTTGGGGATTTTTAGACCCTTTTTCAGCGTTTACGTACGTATCGTGCCTGGTCCTGAAAAAACTACCCTTTACGTGGATTCTTGGACAGGGATGTTACCCCCTTGTCTATGAAGACTGATCCCCGGGGACTCCGGACAGTTAAAGTGGGTGACCCAGTTACCAGGGAGTTACGTAACAAAAATTAGCAATCACGGTTTAGCCTTATCATAGAACTTGTTCACAGAAACTGTGTTTTCATCTAAATTTAGAAGGCGTTAGAATAGATTCTGAAGCCGCGGAGAGGGAGAGATAGTCCAGCAAACAATTCAACGTTTCAAAAATCGTAGAAGGGGTGAATTTTGCGATTCTAGCTAGAGATGCTCGTTATAAAATAATAAACAAATTTAAAACTAATTACTACCGTATGCAGCGTTTTTGCTCTCAGCTATTTCCTATCGCCTGACCTTAAAGAGAAAACGAGGACGTTTAAAGAAAACGCCGTATTATGTTATATAAGGTGATGGTTAAAAAAATTCTGTTGGTTACGACAGAAAATCAAGCATGCTTCACTATATAGCGACGATTACGATAGCAGGCAAGTTCAAGAAACGTAGTCCTGTCTTTTGGTTTTATTTTACTGTTTGTCAATAAAACCTCCAAAAGTTCTCGGTTGGTGTTCTTGAAGAGATCAAGTGGCAATGAGAACATTTGTTATGAAACATCTTCCGCCGAATACCTTTCTGTAAAAGCCCAAACGACGCCCGCTACCCCCAAATGACAACATCACTCAAAGCTACTACAAACGCAGCCAACAGTTTGTGTGAAACCTTAACCGGGAAACTGATAACCTTAACAAATCTGAACAGTCAATCATCAGTCGTTACATCAGGTTCCTGTCACATACCTCCATCAATTCTTGTTTTGCTCATTTAGGGTTGTGTTGACAGTTATCGTGTGGTACGTTGTGTGTGCAAATGTATCTTAGATACAGATTATTATAAGAAACTTCTAATTCTACTTTTTAAAGCAGAGCGCACAATCGTCTCTTAAGGGGATCGCGATAGGTGGTTTGAATGCATTTTGGCGGGCCTACTTAAGGAAAACTAGGATTGAAAATACAATTGTCTGGTAGCAAAATTACCAGACACTATTGTTTTAAATTCGTACATGCGATAAACATTTCCCCTATTGTTAGTGCAAGACCACTGGTAACGGCGGCAATTACGTTTGGTCTTGCAGTAAGAATCTGTGTCATTTTCAGTGCCACCTACGTTGTCTTGCAGTAAACATCTTTGTCCCTTGCCAGTGCAAGACCACGTAAGTGTCACTTAAGTGGTCTGCATTAACAAAAAATATGATTCAACCTGACGTTCTCTTGGAACTGAATATTGTTAGTTTGTCTAGGAGAAATTTTGAATTTATATCATACAAAAACAAGTCCTATTTTTTACTGTATAGTTATAGACCAAAATAGCTATAGAAGCCAATAGCAATCCAAAAATGGTACTCTGGACAATAAATGCACTTACGTGGTTCTTGCATTCAGCCGGGAGAGAAACCGAGAGAGAAACGAAGATAGACCAAGGGTAAACTAAGTGGGCGTATATATGGGGCTATTCTACAAATTTCTGTGCCATCAGCATGTTACCTTATTGAGCTAGGAAATTACTACAAGTAGATATTTAGCATTTGGTTAGATATGTTGATACAAATCGACGAGTGTACTCAGAACACCATACTTTGCTATACTCTGGACGACATATAAGTTTTGGATTTAACGGAAAGTCCCAAAAAGCTAATGAACGCATGTTTGGTGGTGGTACTTTAAATTCCCTCCTCCCTCCCCCCCCCGATTGATTTAGGAGCACGAGTTCATCGTTGTCATCTGATTGTACTTAGACTGACCAATCAGGACGCGGTCCGCAAAAGATTTGGTTGAAACAAAAAATGCACAAATGCAACGACATAGTGGCTAGTTACCTTAGCAGTAACACAGGTGTCAGTTGGCAGTGACATAGTTAACATTGTCATAGTTGGCAGTGATCTAGTTAGCATTGTTATAGTTGGCAGTGACACAGTTGGCGTTGTCATAATTAGCAGTGACATAGTTGGCAATTAACATAGACATAATTGGCGAAGACAGAGTCAGCATCAAAATAGACTCATAATTGTGCAATGCCCTTTGTGCATACTCAAAGTTCCAAGTTTAGTTCATGCACAACAGGCACTAGACATTAATGGCATAAAAAAGAGGCATTAATCAAGAATAGGTTAGTTGCAGAGCACACACAAATAGTGCAGTGCATCAATTCATGCTAACAGTTGGTAAGCTCCTTCATCAGTGCATTCTATTCACATCCAATCTATAAATCAGTAATCTAGCAATTGGCTCAACAATTACATGCAGGTTGGGGTAGGCAGTAAAAAAAGTTGAGTCAAGAATCAGTTGTGTAAGATGCTGACATGAAGAAGAGACATCTGGCCAGATTCCTGGATATTGAAAATGTTCAATAGCCAACAGGAGTTTGCTGAGGAGAGGATCCCTCACGTTCTTAAGCTTGGGACAAACAGAAATAAAGTGTTCCCTGGTTTCATTAGGACTTTCACAAAGGAGGCAGGTTGGATTGACTTGGTTCTGGTTAAATCTGGCTTTATTTCCTTGCAAAATGTACGTACCAGTAAGTAGACGAGCCTTTATAGATGCTCTATAGACATCACGCTGGTTGGGAAGAACTGTGTCCCAAATTGGATGCTCCTTTCCTACCTTCTCGGAAATAAAGAGTGAAAAATCACTCTGAATTTCGAGTTATTTTAAATTAACTCTAATCGAGTGGCATTTAGCTCTAAGAGAGCGAGAAAATGCAACCCGACACCTTCACTCGCGGTAAACAGAGCTCACTCTCTTACCGAGTGGCTCAAAAATGCCACTCTTCTTCGGAGTGAAGCCCACTCTGAACTCTTATCGACCGGATTTTAGGTCTAAAAGAGTGAGAAAATGCTCACTCTTTTTCGGAGTGAACTAATAGCCAATCAGAAACGCCGCAAATCGCGTGATTATTTTCGAACAACATGGCGTACGAGTTAAGTGAGACCGTCAGCAAACGGTTGAACGAAGTTGAAATTAGTGAAGAAATCATAGACATCTTCACGGGTGAGTATATTGTATGTGTCGGTCACAGTTCATAGCATTTACAGACAAAGTGTGGAGGAGCATTAAATGTTATTTACTGTATTATCACTCGCACATACGGTAGTCTGCGCCAGGCTCCCGGCCAGGCTAGGCTTACACATGTACGAAACGCACAATCATGCATGTCACGGGCATGACCGTGATCATACACGTCATGCGTGTCACAATCATGCATGTCTCACTGAATCATGCCAATGATGCGCCACAATATTCATTCATGTCACGATGCTATGAATTATGACCTACACATACAATATACTCACCAAACAAACAAAATTCCTAAAGAATCACAACTCTATAAGAGTGATTAGTTCACTCTAAAAAGGAGTTATCAGTTCACTCTTTCCTTAGAGTTATTTTGTTCACTATTTATTTTGAGTGGATCTCACTCTAAAAGATGCGTCACTCAGCTGGCTCTTTCTTGGAGTGAGATTTCTCTCTTTTAGAGTGGTTTTTCACTCTTTCGTTTTAAGAGAGTATAGCACAGTAGGAGATATTGAGATACTTGAGAGAGGTTTTCAGTTTGGCTTCACTCTGTATGGAGCCAGTCCAATACATTTCTACAGCTTCATGGACCATCTTCTTCCAAACATGTTTAGGTGGTGTAGACGCTTGGCTGGACAGACTCCCAGATCTCATTTTCTTAGTAGTATAGATTAAAATAAAATTAATTACTTCAATAAGTTTAAAATACTTAATGATAAACAGATCGGCTTCAGAACAACCATTCTAACGTTATGGCTATTCTTGATATGACAAAGTTAGTAATTCAGTCGAAAATAATGAAACAATCATTGTCATATTCTTCGACTTGCAAAAGCTTTTGCCACAATTGTTTATATTATATTGCATAACCTAGAATCATATGGATTTAGGGGCACTTTGTTGAAATGCTTTTGAAAGTTATCTAACGCATAGACAGCAATATGCTTGCTTTAACTCATGTCAGTCAGACTATAAATAAATAGTATGCAGTGTTCCACAGGGTTCAGTACTGGGTCCTGATATTTATTTTATATGTTAATGATATTGTAAATGTCTCCACTGCGCTTAAATTTGTATTGTTTTCTGACGACACAACTATTACATATTTACACTAAAAAGGAAGTTTGATCTTATAAGGAAAGTTAGTAACTGGTTCAAAGCCAATAAGTTGAATTCAATGCGACCAAGACAATTTTCATAGTGTTGAGTACGTACCAAAAGAAAAATCAATAAAAACATTTCGACAAAATCATTATCTTAGACATCAAACTAGAGCGAGCAAATGTAATAAAATTTCTTGGCGATATGATAGATGAGAATCTTAACAAGGACAAATCATATAGATAGTTTTTCGAAAAATATTTATCGAGGTATAGGTATATTGAACAAACTAAAAAATTGTTCCTGGACGAATACCCCATTCTCTGTATTGTACACTAATACTTCCATATATCAATGACGTTAATAATAATAATAATAATAAATACGAGATTAACAGAATGAAGGAAATGCACGTGGGGAACCGATTTTGCTAATGATACGCTCGCACATACTATCAACGAAACACGAAGTACATGCATTTACACTCCATGTGTGACTATTTCATAAGTGTGACCTGAGTAAAATGCACTGCAAGAATGTAATGCATTATCACATGACCTTGAAATCAGTAGTACTGGCTTTAGTGTCTAAATTAGTCATGTATGAGTTCAAAACTACTTCGCAAATGAACTATATTTGGAAAGTAAAGATTAAAGCTGCTATAATAATAGTAATAATAAAACAGTGCTTATAAAACGCCTTACACCGAGGTCTCAAAGCGCTAAAAAGTTCTATGATTCTCATAAAATTATTTCAATACGTGGTGCCCAAGTGAATTAAAACTCGAACCCCTCTAAAATAAGTCGCTGGACGCTCTCCAAGTCCTATTGTTTCTAACTGCTATATAAATAAGTGTAGGCAACTTTAATGTGTAACTATTTAAATGTTATCAAACACCTAACGGGAGTATCTTTAATCAATTACTGGCTGCATTATCCGGCCCATAAAAAGAACTGCTCCAGAAATTTGATCGCGGATGAAGAAGACGAACGGGTGATCAGCCGTGAAATGTTCCGGTTCTTCAGGCGTTATAATGGAACCGAGGCACATCATCATCGCAGTTGCTGCCGCTGCTTCAGTGCCTTCTTCGTTGACCTCAAGAAATGCTTTGTGGATGACTTCTGAGACAACAAGCTCATCTTTTGAAATACCCGCAAGATCTGCTTTGCCGTCTTGGAACAAATCAGCCATGCCTATAAGCGTGAGGTATTCCACGAGGCTGAAGCTCTTGGTAAATTTGAACTTGGGAATAGTTACTTCAACCTCTTTAGATTTCAATTTGCTGCTCCACGAATGAAGAACGTCTTGACTTAGACTGCTTTCAAGTTTTTTCAGACCATTTGTATCATCAGGAAGCGCTATCAGCATACTGATTTTTCCAACTTTGTAACCCATGACCAGAACTTTACAATTCAGGGTCTTGTCGTGGTAGAAGCTGAATATCTCTTTTTGAAACATCATTGGAACATTTACCGTTTGTGAAGATGTGAGATAGAAAGGCAAATTGTTTGTGTTATATTTTTTAAACTGCTCGACCCATTCTCCTTTGAAGTAAATGGCATTGACCAGGACCAATCGTGCATCGCTTGACAAGCCACCTGGTGCGACAAGATTCCTTATTTTTCCTGCTGTTTGCTCTTCAACCCAAGCGTTGATGGACTCCCTGGTAGCTTCGGTCTCATTCATAAAATCAACAGCTTCCAGTTTGGCACCGTATAAATCTAGAGTAGCGGTAAGATATTCCGGAAGAAAACTGAAACCTTTGTGGCCGTACAAACGATTGGCCAATTTCAACTGAAAAAGATTGGGAGGATGAGCTGCTAGGAGATCAGAGATAAGGTCTTTGAATGCAAGATGGACGTCTTTTCCTAGTGAAGAAAGTTTCATGACGCTTTTCATCTGTTTTGCCGTTTCCCCCTTGGCTCCCATATATGTCATCGCTAGGGCCATAGAGATGCTTAAAGGCGATAAGAAGATATTTTCTTTGGCATCAAGACGCGACTGAAGGGATTGATACAATTGCAGTCCGAAGATGTTGTTGGCTTCTGCGGCTATGACACTTCTTTGTGTTGCCATGGTAGTTATTGAATCTACAACGAAAAAAGCAATAATATAACATTTGAAAAATAAGTCGCCCCATCATCAACATTTTTTAAAAACGTTTAGGCTGATTGGGTTTGTTTTGGTAGCTATTAATACCCTCCAAAAATAACGCTTTAAATTATATATTTTTTCCGTAAAATACCATATTTAATTAAATATCTGGGATCCCAGATATTTAATTACGTGTGTTAGTATAGTGAAGTACTTGTGAATGAGATATTGAAAAGTCTTTAAAAAGCAGCAGTTCTAAGCTTATCCTTTGGAACTGTAAATAGTTACTGAGTTTGTGGGTCATGGGAAGCACAGAGGACACAACTGTGTGAAAGATATGATTTCTTTCTTTCTTTCAAAATCACTTCCTCATGGCAATTTTCATTTTTCATGCAAATTAGTCTCAACTGATTAATACTTACCGTTTTTTTTAATCAAAGGGATGCCGCCTCTGAACACCCAGTTAATTTTTTTTTTGCTCGTGCGACCGGACTATAGTCCATACCAGGCGGTGGCGGCCAAGCCTCATTCATTATAGAAACTCACCAAAAATGTCAACAGCAATTACAGCAATACGGAGTGCAAACCACAAACCAATTTGGGTGCTTTGATGTGGGTCGGTAATGGGAACACCCATGACCGACCCACATCAAATCACCCAAATTGGTTTGTGGAATTGATTCTTCAACTCCAACGGTTTTGGAATAAGAAAACATTCCTTGCCAACATATAAAAAATTCAGAATTTTTCGTCAAGATTTCGCTTTTACGTGTTAAACCAATGGCGACGTCTGAAATTGGGATTTCTTGGCCGCCCTCCCCTGGTCCATACGTATACCGTGTGTCCCAAAAAAAAAAAAAACGCAACACTTGGTGGCATGCGCCATAAGTTTTGAATAAAAGCACGTGACTATTTATTCTTTGTAGTAAGGTAAGATGGGACTGTTAGCTAATATGTTTTAAAAGTTCATAAAGGTAGAGTCAATAGTTTTTAAGATATGACCCCAACAATCAAGTAACCCGCAGAACCCATTTTACAAAAATGAGGAGCTGGAAGACTGGCAATGAAGAAAAGAATGGCAAATACAATATTGATTGCAATCAACATTTACTTGCCCAAATTTCTTGCAGAACAACTTCTACTGGGTCAAATGACAGCATTTACATAATTATTATTTAACTGATAATAATAAAACATTAATTTATTGGTGATAAAATATGTTTCAGGAAGATATAAAACTATGACTAAGTCATAGACAAACTCCACATTACACAAAATGATAAATGCCTTGGGCTGCAACTTGCTTGTTACTGAAAATAATGTTACATTCTCAACTTTATGAAAGTAAAACCTATGTTTTCAACACAAAACTCAACAACAATATCAGTATATTCATTCTGTCATTAAATTTTGGGTTAAGATAACTCTTTGTGTGCCGTCACAAAATGCTCATGGATGATTAGCTCTCATTCAATGCAGTCTTATTTGGACAATACGAAGAGTTTGTTGATCATACATTCCTAATTCGATCTTTATCTTTTAAGTGTGTTAAAATGCATGTTTTTAGCTGTTATTACCAATGGAAACATTCATATGTTAATATTTGTTGCAGGACCTGTCTTTAAAAAAAAAAGAAAATGGTGGTTGGGCTTAGAGATTCATATTGGTGGTTCTGGGCGCAAAACGTATACAGTATGTGTAGTACATGTATGTGTAGTTAATAGCGCCTCAATTTGGTTAAATGGGTCCTGCAGGTTACTTGATTTCTGGGGCCATATCTTAAAAAATATTGACTCTACCTTTATGAACTTTTCAAGGTTATTAGCTAACAGTTTCATCTCACCTTACAACAAAGAATAAGTAGTCACGTGCTTTTGTTCAAAACTTATGGCGCCTGCCACCAAGTGTTGCGTTTTTTGGGACACACGGTAGTACATGGTAGCATACAACAAAACAAACTCTCCGTAAGTTATCATCATAAAAATGGAAATCGTAAATTAACCATTATTTCATTTAACAAAAAAAATCGGGTCTATCTACTGTGCTTAGCTGGAGCCCGAGCACAGCACGCAGCATGGACTGAGTCACAATAAGTCAACAGAGCAAGATATATAGTCGATGTCATTGAGGTCAAACGAAATTAATATACAACATGACATACAGCATAATAGAGGAAAACTAAGAAAACATCAGGAAGTATGTTTTCAGGAGCCGCTTAAAGACACTGATGGAAGGTGCCTCTCTAATGTTAACTGGAAGCTTGTTCCATAGTCTAGGACCAATGACGTTGAATGTCGTCTCCAAATCACGCTTGTACGTTAATAACAAGCCGCATGACTCAGAAAAGGAGAAGACCGTAGCCTTCGTCTTATACTCACAATTACTATCCCACAATACAAATTTAGCCAATCAGTAAGGTATGATGGAGCCTGTGTCATGAAGAACTTATCACATACAGAAGGTTTGTATCGGATACGTTCCTTAACAGGCAACCAGTGGAGAGTGATCAACATTGTGACAACTCTGGTCAGGACCGCATCGAACACCAAACGCGCAGCTTTATTTCGCAGCGCTGGAGTCCTTTAAAGATCTATTTCACATTTGAGCCGCATCTACTATAATTTGCTATGTTGTTAAGTATATGTATGTATGTGGGTATGGTTCGTATAAGGCTGGCCGGCAGTTTCGAGTCCATATTTGCGGCCAATTCACACTTTGAAAAGGTGCGTGAGGACTTCCGGACGGGTAGCCGCATATATTTGTGAACAAATCCTTTCAAAATGACTGAAAAATCAACGAAAATGTGCTCGGTTGCTAGGATAAATTACCATTTGTTGTACGCGATCTTACTAAGCGGCCGCGTATGCATGGTGCGTTGCGACGACGGGTGGTTTACGCGTGGACGGCGATTACGCATAAGACGCTACATGCGGTATACGCAAAAGCAGACTCCTTATAGTGCAAACGGTTGTAGGGACAGAAAGACCGGCCAAAAACACGTCATGTTATTTCGCTTTGATTGTCGTTGTATGAATACTACGGGTTACCCCACCATAGATTGAGAAGAAAACAAATAAAATACATGTAAAATTACGGGATGAAATATTGACGTGTAAGATTAGAAAATGAACTATATGAGGCCTAAGCCATTAAGATATGCTGCAAACTACGAGGAATAAAACAAATACGAATACGGGCTGTTGCGACGGGGGGGGGGGGGGGGGGGGTATGGGGGGTAGGATACTACGGTTACCCCACGGAGTTTGAGAAGAAAGACATTAAAATATACGGAAAATACGGGATGAAATATTGACGTTATAATATTTAGAAATAGGAAACTATAAAGGCCTAAGCGTACAGGAAATACTGCAAACTAACATACAGGATGGCAGAACTTTATCTGGGCGTTTGAAGGTTATGAGGAAATCGTGGAAAATACGGGATTTCCGGTTACCCCACGGGGAAAACATTGAGGGGAAAAGTACACGGGGAAACTTATACGGGATAAATATTGGAGTGTTATCATTTAAAAACAAATACGAGGAAAAATATACGGAATTTATACGGGATTAAATATCGTCATTTGCGATTCCTCAGAAATTGGTAACTACATGGGCTATAGATTTGATAGGTACGGGGAATTTGAGTTTATTAAAGTGTTAAAAATACAAAATGCGAATCGGGGGAGCCTCTAATCAGGACGGGTTTGGTACGGTGTGGTCTTGCCCATTAGTGTTTCACTTCTTCAGTGATCGCCTTCAGTTTCAGTGAGCGCTCCCGCCACCATTCAATCAAATGAGCGGGAGCCCGCGCAGAAGAGCGGGCATCCCCGCGAGTAGTAATTAGTTGGCATAGTCAAGGGCGGGACAAGACCAAAAGATTATCGCAGCAATAAAGGCCAGACGATGCCGCAACGCGTAGCGACCATTTCGGCAAACGCGTGCGAGAAGTAGCAACGCGTTGCGCTGTCGGCCAATTAGAATGACGAATTTCTGTGACGTATTTCAAAAATTAGACCCACAAAGCGTTGCAAAGTATCTAGCAACGCGTGTGGAGGAAACTCATAAAAGTGTTGCGAAGCCTTCACCGACGCGTTGCTGCGACCTCACAAACGCGTTGCGGAGGTTCACAAGCCATAAGGGTCTTAACGTCTTGCCGCAACGCGTTGTGAGAAAGTAAGCAACGCGTGCGACATTTTGGCAACACGTTGCGGCGTCGGCCAATCAAATCAATGCATTTCTGTGACGTATTTCAAAAATAGATCCCCAACTGCGTGGTCGGCAATACTTATTACCCTTATGGCCTTCACAACGCGTTGCAAGCCTTCACAAGCGTTGCGAGCTCCACACCACGTGGTAAAAAACTTCACAACGCGTTGTGAAGGGCACAAGGGTCATAACGGATTGGCCGCAACGCGTTGTGAAGGTTTGCAACAACGCGTTGTAAATGTCGCAACGCGTTGGGAGTTTTATATTTTTTAAATCATCACAGAAATTCTGATTTTGAGGTTTGATTGCCCACCGCAACGCGTTGCTGAATGTCCGCCACGCGATTGCCAAAATGTCGCAACGCGTTGCCGAATGTCGCAACGCGTGCCGAAATGTCGCAACGATTGCCGACATGTCGCAACGCGGTGTGACTTTCTCACAACGCCGTGCGGCAATACGTGCTGACCCTTGGCTTGTGGGACCATAGCAACACGTTTTGTGAAGCTTTCAACTCTGTGAAGCTCGGCAACGCGGTGTGAAGGTGGCAACGCGTTGCAAAGTAATCTACAACGCTTGTGGGTCCTATTTTTGGAATCGTCCCACAGAAATTCATGATTTTTTGATTGGCCGACGCTCGCAACGCTTTGCGAAATGTACGCAACGTGTTCTACTTTTTTCTCACAACGCGTGCAGCAATACGTCATGGCCTTTATGGCTTGGCGATAAAAGATCGTACAGCATGGTTTGCAAGCATCAAATGTGCTTTACACACGCAGAATGCAGAACCGATGTAGCACCCATATCACCTATTTTCAAAACACACGGCATGGTAAAGACAAAAAAAAAATCGGTCTTCTCTATTCAAGTGCAGCATGTTTTTTTGACATCGCATGTGGTTATGTCCGAAAACTCGAACGTTTTTTTTTAGAGCACTGCTCACAATCATGTCAGTGAAGTTGTCACACACAGCCAATGATGGAAATTGGGGTACAGACTTTTTTTAATCGATAGATTTTAAGTTTGTTAGGCCAATCCAATGTTTTCGGGAGGTAATGCAAAATTGGGTGCAGTGGCATTGTGAAATCAAATAGGGCTGCTACCATGTCCAAATCACTAAAAATCCCTTAAGTACTAGTTCTGATAGAGAGAAAATTTTGGCGGTACCCGTCTCTGTTAAAGGAGAACCCGTAACAAAGAATAATATTATACAATATACTCCGACAATAATTATTGACCACATATCGAGTGGTTTCATTGAAAAACCGAATTATATTAACCATAACAATTAATTAAAACCATCTTGTCCGACCATGTACTATTTAATTCGCGCTGGGCATAACATTTTATGCGATACGGTCGGCCCGTTTGCGTCACACATGCCATGTATATACACATTATGAAAGCGTCACTGTGAAGGTGTAGGATACTACTGTGCCGTCGGTATCGCATAACACGTTAAGTCTGTACTCCATTTCCTCCCTGCGACCCACAATTCCTCCTGACTATCACCTGGAATCAAAGAACAGTGCAAAGTCGTTCTGATATTAATGGCGAGGCCTTGTTGATTCTACCAAGGTTGCTGATCACATCAAAACCTTTTATACAACGGTTGCGAGTAACCTTGTCAAAAAACTACCTCCCACCCAAAATGAATTTGGCACTGACCACAAACCGTTCAGCAGTTTTTATTCCGATAAGGGTATCACGGGTGTGTACGTCAAGCTTCCTCCTGTTACCTCTGATTTTGTCTATTCCGAATTGTGTAAACTGGAGCCTAATAAAAGTACTGCTGGACAACATTCCAGCACAATTTCTCAGGGATTGGCTTCCTGTTTTGAAAGCCCCTATTCCATTCAGAATAACATTTTCCATTAACACCAATGATTTTCCTGATGACCTGAAGTGTGGCCCCTGTCAGCCCACTTTTTTTAAAAAAGGAAGTAGATCTAGAATGTGAAATTATAGCCTATCATCATACTCAGTGTGTTTCTAAAATTCCTGAAAGTCTGTGTTCATCACTGACAATTACTTAACGTGCAAATCAACTTCTGTACTCCCCACCATCTGGTTTTAGAGGTATTTCTCTACCGATACATGCCTAATTCATCTTACTGATCATGTTGCCCGTACACAATTTCTCAGGGCAACTACACGGGTATGGTGATGTTTGGATCACAAAAAGCCTTTGACACGGTCAATCATGATATCTTGTGCATAAGCTTCGTGTCTATGGGTTCAAGTCTTATCTAGGTGATAGACAGCAGATTGTCTGTGTGAATAAAACCAACTCCAAGCCTATATGTCAATCACACGGTGTGCTCAAGGCAGTGTCTTGCACTTCTATTTCTCTGTTATGTCAAACGACATGCCAATCACGTTGACTGAAGCTTTTACTCATTGCAGATGATATGATAGCGCCTGACTGTTGATGGCAAAGATCCCAAAGAAATTGCTGCTAAACTCACATGGAGTTAGGAGTGGCTTCATCGACAACAAGTTGTCTCTTCACTTGGGTAAGACTGATGCCATTCTTTTCGGATCAAACAGGAAATTAAAAGAGCAAATGAATTTAATGTTACGTGCAATAATGAACCTATTATATCTGCAAAATCTATCAAATATTTGGGGATCACTTAGACCATTGTCTATCAGGGGAAGCTGTTCCAAATATTCCAAAACAATTAAAAAAGCCGGGGCAAGACTCCGTTCTTTACAGACAAGCCTAGATTTTGATCAAAAACATCGTACACCTTTAGCTTCAGCTTTGATTCAGTGCTGAATTTGATTTTGTTGTTCAATCCTGGGTTTCAGGCCTTTCTAAAAAACTCCAATAACTACAGGTCTGCAAATAAGATTGTCAGATTTGTACTTAATCTGACTCAAGAACACTGTCGCCAGGATGAAAACTTGATAAATTAGGGCTTCTAAATTTGAAGAGGGGTCACGCATTGAAGCTTAACCATGTCCCTAAAATTTCTAATCACATCTCGCCAACGTATCTGAGTGATCTTTTTATAAAAGTCTCAGAATCATCGTCCGAATGGTCACTACACGATTCCGTACTACAACGCTTTCCTACATCGTTATAATACCAGGGATAGCCACCTTACTTTTGGGTGGTTCCTAGGGCTACTAGGGCTTACGCCCCTTCAAGAAAAAAGAAGTAAAAAATCTCACTTGCCGTGAAAACAGAGCGAGGAAGGAAGACGCCATTCCTTGAAGTTATTGGTGTTCTGTTTTGCTTTGTTTTCTGTTTGTTCCTTTTGTAGGCCCCCAATGGAAAGAAGCTCTTGTGGCTTTTTGGGCTATCCTTGTTCTCATCAACATGCTTTCTGTTATTGTTCCTTTTTATACCCTTTTAATTGTTTTATTATAGTATGTATTTTATAATCTATTTTATGTGAATTTAATGTGCATTATGTTGATATGACTGAATAAATATGAAATGAAATGACACACAGTTGAAATACAACGACACAAAAATGAACATTAGTTACTGAAAAATTAAATCGGTTTTGCGTTTCTCGCGATTCACATTTTTAGGACGAATTTCAATTGTCTGTTTTATTAAATCAATTAAACAAGTGCGAAATTAACTGGGAAAACCTACTGTTTGATTTGCGATTTCATTACACTTCTAAAAGACAACAGGGCATAGGGTGCTTCACATTGGATACTTGGCAGCTACGCTCTTGCATGCTCGCCACACTACGACGGATGTCTGGTGGAGCAATTCCTGCTAGGATGTACAAGTTTTTCCGTTGGTGTTGGACGGAGGCATCCTGTGATAAGCCGGCAGGAGGCATTTAATGCTGGATCAAGCTTCTTGGCATGGGTTGATCTTTCCCATACAGGGCAGGCATACTCTGCACATGAGTAGCACAGGGCAAGTGCCGTCGATCTTAGGGTATGTGGGCGAGCACCCCATCTTGTGCCAGTGAGTTTGTTCAAGATGTTATTGCGTGAACATACTTTGCTCTTCGTCTTCTCGATGTGGGTCTTATAAGAGAGAGTACGGTCCAAGGTAACTCCTAGGTAGACAGGGTTGTCACAGTGCCTATTGAAAACAAAACATAGTAACGGACCCTCTGATGCAAAAATCTCCATAGAACCCCTTCGTATTCCGGAGATATTTGAGATTTAGTTTCATTTGCATGCATTCGCTATGACGGACTGATAACGTTAATCTCTCGCGCAGTACTAATTTAGATAATTATCTTTTGCAGTCTGTGACACAGACTACATACTTTCCGGACCGCCGTTAGGCTGAGGGGGGGAAACTCTGTCAGATAGCGTTGATTTGGATTTTTGTACATTGCGGTACACTGGAGATTGCGCAAAATACTTGGCCTATCGTAACGATTTACGCACCAAAATATTCCTAACTAAATTGTCTAGTTAGCTGACTAGTTTATAATATAGGTTTATTTTTGGAAAAAGACGAAAAAACGTGAAAAATACGATCCATACAAGCAATTTTCTTACCTTTTCAACTGGCTCAATTCTCGACTGCTGCTATCAAGTCATGCCACACGCCAGGCTTACAAAAACTAGTGAGCTAATTGGTCTTTTTTGTCAGGAACCCATTTCTAACATCAGATCGACCACCTGATTCGTTGATTTCGCGATATCCAAGGTACCGCGAAACCGTTTTTTTCATTCCTTGTTCAAGCTAATCGCAGAGCCTTTAACACAGCGCTTGCCTGCTAGGGAGTCAAAAGACGTAGTGCATGTCTAAGAATAGCCGGCCAATTAGCGATGCGGAAACGGAATAGGTGGCGCTGTGTGACAGCAGTACAGATCCTATGGGAGCGTAAATGGTGTGTGGCATCCTTTACCCAGACCCAAATGTGTAATGACACAACATATACGATTTTAATGAAGTTTCTCATCTTTGTAAAGGTTTCATAAAAAAACACAATTGGAGAAACGTGCAATTTATTTTCATTGAACTAAGCTAAGAGGATCGCACCTGTCATTTATTGATTAATATCGCTACTTTAACAATTGACTTAAATCTAAAATTTAATAAATATCAACTGCTTTCTTAAAATCAGTTCAATTAACATGCTTTACCCCCAAGAAACCCCTTTAGAAATAAGTATTGTCAGCTTAAAGTTATTATTATTAGATATTATGTAAGATATTTGTTCAGATACAGCACTGTAGTAATTTAGTAGCATATCACCTTCTGATTCTTAGGCTATCATTAGGTCAATGCACACGATTGAGCCACGAATCTATCTGATATACCGATAATCACTAACTGCATGTGTATATCCCATTGGAATGGATGAAAAACAGATAGTATTTAATATTCGTTTATATCTCTGGTTTGCGTGGGCGGATTGTCATGGGATTTGCACAAATTATACAAAAGAGTATATTTATCGGTCGCGTAGCGACAGTATATTACTTTTACTCGGGCCCTTTTTGGGTCGTTTTTTGTTCGCGGATCTCCGTAAATGTAGGGCAATTTCGGCCGGTGAAAATGATACGTACAAATTACTGTCATGCTGGTGTTTGACCCCTGCAAATTTTCGGTGTAATATTTTAAAGTTTTTGGTGTAAAAAACGGTGTTTTTTCTAAAATTTGTTTTTAAATGGAAAGGTTGGGTTTGTTTACTGGATTTTGAAGTATGTACGAGACCAGCTATCGCTATTTTAAAGATGTATGGGAAAACTGCGCTTTCTAGAGAACGGATTTAAAAAAAAAATAAAGGCACAGATTCTTTCCAAGTATCACCTGCGTCTGGAACACCCTACCAGCCTTACTGGTTTCAGCTCAGTCACTGGAGATTTTCTGGAGTCGCCTGAAGCCACTCACACTCCGCTAGCCAGCCACACGGACCTTCTTCTTACTTGCACCAGTCTTTTGTTTCTGCACACTTTGTTGATATTTGTACCTATGACAAAGCATATATTCCACCAAGTACGACAATACTCGTACTACTGAGTGATGTATTGATTGGAAGATAGATAAGTCCCAACTTATTCCAGTCAACAACCAACCTAAAAACTTGTAAGCCCCCTGGACATGCAGCCACTCCTCTTTGACATCAATTCCAACAATCTAAACAACTTACAGGAAAATGTCTGCTTCAACTCAACATACAAATTTCAACTAACCTCAGTTATCAACAAATGGTTCACAGCGACCGATAAGGTCCTGAAAAGAAGCATCACAACCACTGCCAACATGAACCCACTGGCAACCCACAACTTACCAGCCCCCAACCAGACCAGTCCCCAACAAGCCAGCAAAACCCCAAACCTAGGAAGCCGAGAACTGCGAAATTCTAGTTAATATACTTAATGAAAATGAAATGCACAGCTTCAGCAGTGTTTGAGAAATCGGAGTTTGCACCCCTTTTATTGGGACACCCTGTATTAGAATCAATCCAATCATTACTGAATATTGGTTTATTTTTTAACAATCTAACCATTGTGCCATAGTACTTAATTTAATATTCCCTTTGGTAAACTTGGACACTTTGTTTCGCACAACTTTGCAAGTTTTACGAAGGCTCAAATAATACTTTAATAATTATTGAAGACTTACTCCAATTTGGTAAATTTTTTTAATCACTTTTTTGGACAAGAAGGTTATAATGCCTTTTCTTTGACTGGTAGACAAAACATAGACAAAGCTTCTGTGAAAGCACCCTATTGTAAATCTTTAATATTATATTTATTTTATAAAATATCATAGTTAGCATTGGGGATTTGGTGTAGAAGGTTCTTGATAATTATGCTAATGCTACACTCACACATGCCATCACGAATCTTCCCAAACAGACGAATCGACCAAAAGTCGAGATACATGCAATTGAAGTTTTAGAGAATTATGTATTTACTTATCTAAAATTTGAAACATGTTAGGAAAATTATTTCATGTGTGTACATTGTGGGCATTGAAACATTCTTCATTTGGAACACGCTTTCCAAAGTGATTCGTCTGTTTGAAAAAAACTAATAAAACGTCCTCTGTTTCTATATCAAAGGAAGCGAATGTGCATTCATCTGTTTGGAGTAATTAAAAGTCGATCAATAGCCTCAGTCGTTGCATCTTAAACTTTCTGTCGTTGAAAACTTTTAATGAATAAAAACGCACCATTTTGATGTTAAAGGTGCAACAAGAGATTCTGAAGCACTCAAATATTGTGTCATAATAGTAATTCCATATAGATTAGACACTCAATAGATTTCTTACTATGTATTTTGCTACAGAAATGTCTTAAAACAGAGAAAAAAGGTGATTTTGATTTGCTTATATTTCAATATAAAACAGGCTGAATTTCGTATTTGTACCAATGAAACATTTCTCAGCTTAATCCTTTCACATCGGGAATTTTTGATGGAAAACTTCAGGGCAAAAATCAGTACTTTCGATTTTTTAGGGACACCTGATATGTGAAATCTCTCGTTGCACCTTTAAGTGGCATTTTGTCGGCCTTTCTACTACGGTTTTCATGGTCAACTTAGTAGGGATTCAACCATGATCAATGCGTACGGAAATAGTGTACAATGCGGGTAGGCGCAGAAACTGTGGTTTCATCACTGATTAACGACGCGTGCTCATACTCCCATGTACCACTTTATTCAGTAAGTGTGACCTGAGAAAAACGCACTGCAGGAATATAATGTTTCATGATGTAGTGTAGACTAATACTTCAATTAGCGCGGGTCAATTTCGGGTCAAATCAATCGATTAATAGCAGACGCCAACCAAAACTAGCGAAAGTCATGGCGGCCAAAACTGGAAATTCTCGATTTCAGACCATAAATGAGGAACAACTTCAAGAATTAACAGTAAAGACAGTGCTGCAACGCGGAGAATCGGACCTTGATCTGGTCACCCACCTTCAAAGGCCGACTCAGATATTTCGAAATATCATTCTTTGTATAATAATTAAGACACAGAAAGCTAGAATTAAAGGTAGTCCCTGAAATGCTCAATTCCAAGGTTTGAGATGAATCCGATTTTTCATTTGATGTAGTAAATATTTATGCGTAGTATCTCTGAGTCAGACCATTTTTACTAAATTACTGGCCCATAAAGAGAACTGCCCAAACAATTTGATCGCGGATGTAGTAAACATTTGTGCGTAGTATAAGAGTACCATAGGATATTGTGTATAACACAAATTCCAGATCCGGAATTTTATTACAAAGTTGTGATTTTCTACATGAAGGACATCGATTTGAGCTTGGCTATTTTACACAGTGATTAGTATTTGGACAAGCATTATGATTACGTATATCCCCCCCAAAAAAACCACACGATTTTTAAAAAAATTATAGACGCCATCCTCGGAAAATCTCTGAGTCAGACTATTTTTACTCAATTACTGGCTGCATCACCCGGCCCATAAAAAGAACTGCCCCGGAAATTTGATCGCGGATGAAGAAGACAAATGGATGATCGGCGGTGAAAAGTTCCGGTTCCTCAGAAGGCATTGCGAGAAGGGCACATTGGAACGCCATTATCGCAGTTGCCGCTGCTGCTTCACTGCCTTCTTCATTGACTTCAAGAAATGCTTTGTGGATGACTTCTGAGACAACAAGCTCATCTTTTGAAATACCCGAAAGATCTGCTTTGCCGTCTTGGAACAAATCAGCCATGCCCATAAGCTTGAGGTATTCCACGAGGCTGAAGCTCTTGGTAAATTTGAACTTGGGAATAGTTACTTTGACCTCTTTAGATTTCAATTTGGTGCTCCACGAATGAAGAACGTCTTGACTGAGACTGCTTTCAAGTTTTTTCAGACCATTCGTATCATCAGGAAACGCTATCATCATATTGATTTGTCCACCTTTGTAGCCCATGACTAGAACTTTACAATTCAGGGTCTTGTCGTGGTAGAAGCCGAATGTCTCTTGTTGATACATCATAGGAACAGTTACCGTATGTGAAGATGTCAGATGGAAAGGCAAATCCCTGGTGTTGTATTTTTTAAACTGCTCGACCCATTCTCCTTTGAAGTAAATGGCATTGACCAGGACCAATCGTGCATTGCTTGACAAGCTACCTGGTGCGACAAGATTCCTTATTTTTCCTGCTGTTTGCTCTTCAACCCAAGCGTTGATGGCCTCCCTGGTAGCTTCGGTCTCGTTCATGAAATCAACAGCTTCCAGTTTGGCACCGTAGAAATCTTGAGTAGAGGTAAGATATTCGGGAAGAAAATTGAAACCTTTGTGACCGTACAAACGGTTGGCCAATTTCAACTGAAAAAGATTGGGAGGATGAGCTGCAAGGAGATCAGAGTTAAGGTCTTTGAATGCAAGATGGACGTCTTTTCCTAGTGAAGAAAGTTTCATGACGCTTTTCATCTGCTTTGCCGTTTCCCCCTTGGCTCCCATATATGTCATCGAAAGGGCCATAGAGATGCTTAAAGGCGATAAGAAGATATTTTCTTTGGCATCAAGACGCGACTGAAGAGATTGATACAATTGTAGACCGAAGGTGTTGTTGGTTTCTCCGGCTATGACACTTCTTTGTGTTGCCATGGTAGTTATTGAATCTGTAACAAAAAATAGCAATAATATAACATTTGAAAATAAGTCGCCCGATCACTAACATTTTTTTAAACCGTTTTGGCTGATTGGGTTTGTTTTTGATAGATATTAATACCCTCCAAAACATAACGCTTTAAATTATATAAGTCCGGAACTTTCAGGTCTTGTGGGTGTGCCAGAAAGCGGAAATAAATAGGTACACGCTGAATTTTTCAGGATAGTTTCCTAATATTGTGAAAAGCAACATATCAAAAGTCCCCTAGAATCCCCCGTATGCTATTTAAGAAATAAGGGGGTAAAATGTATAGAGGGGTAAAAAAATTAAAATGTTTCAATTGAGCTATCCTGATTGCAAAAATTGAAAAATCCTGAGCTATCGTATTCTTCTAGTCAAACTGAATAAGAAAATATATAGTTTGTCTATCTTTTGAACTTAAGTTTTGGGGACTTTTGATACAACATCAAGAAACTGTCCTGAAAAATTCAGCTTCTACCTATCTATTGTCCGGTGTTTTCTATATATCTTGGACTAATAACCTTAAAATGCTATTTTTATCCCCCTGGCTTGAAACGCAGAAGGGGAATCTTTAAGTTTACTTGCTGTATTTTTTTAATTAAATATCGGAAATCCCAGATATTTAATTACGTGTGTTAGTTTACATGTAGTGAAGTGCGTGTGGATAAGACAGTGAAGTCTTTTAAAAGCAGTAGACAGCTAATCCTATGGAATAAATAGTTACTGAGTTTGTGCGACATGAAATTGCCACAAAGAACGAGACGGGGGTCGATCCTCTGGGTCAAGGGTCATGGGAAGCACAGCATACACGAATTTTTGTAAGATATTTCATATTTCAAATCACCCTCAGGGAAATGTTTTTTTTTTTTAAATTAAAATTAGTCTCCACTGATTAATAGTTATTGATGTTTTATCAAAGAAACGCTGCCTCTAAACATCCAGTGAATTTGTTTTTGCTAGCCCGGTCCGACTTCATGGTACGAAGCTCCACAGTACGTATTGTACATGCTAGCATACAACAAAACAAACAATTAACAATTAGCATTTGTATGGCGCTATTCCATCTAGATCAAAGCGCAAGTGATACAGCCACATATTAGCATGGAAAAAGGTGAGTCTTAAGATTACAACGAAATTGAGAGATATTGCCAGTTTCTCATATAGTACGAGGGAGATTGTTCCAAGACTGTGGACCAGCGACGCTGAAAGACTTTTGACCTACGACCTTGTTTGTTCTTGTTACATTAAGGCGGGTAATGTCTTGAGCAGAACGCAGAGTTCTTTGAGGAGCATATGGCGACAGCAGATTAGATAATAAGCAGGAGCAGTATTGTTCATGCACTTAAAGACAAAAAGACAGAGTTTAAATCGAATCCTTTCCCTTATGGGCAGCCAGTGAAGTTCTTTAAAGTGCCGGGGTAGAGCCCTCTTGGATATGGAGCAACCAGCGTTGCAGAATTGGTTCTGCCATATTGAACCCTGTTCAATTCATATTCTGTAGCACCGGAAAGAAGAAGATTACCGTAGTCAAGACGAGAGATGACTAAAGCCCTGACCACACTATGAAGAGTTTCTTTGTCCAAGTATTTCTTTATTCTACGGATGTTTCGTAACTGGAAGTTAGTCGATTGACAGAGAATGGATAATTCTGTTAGTCATAGTCATATTTGCATCAAAAATGACACCCAAGTTACGAACAGACTGCGTTGGTTCAATACGCGCATCACCGATTATCAGTGACACAGGTGGCAGTTTCTGAAGAAAATATGGTGATCCAAGTGTAATGAATTCTGTTTTGCTCTCGTTTAATTTAATCTTGTTACGAGTCATCCAGTTTTGAATTTCAGAATACAACTGAAGCTTCTCAATAGCATGTTGCATTGCACCAGGTTTTTTTGGATCAAAAGAACAGTACAACTGTGTGTCATCTGCGTAGAGATGAAAGTCCAAACCATGACGACGGATGATATTACCAAGGGGAAGTGTGTAGATGATAAACTTTAAGGGGCCTAGGATAGAACCTTGTGGCAGTCCATAATCTAAATCAACAGATCAGAGTAGTGTTTGCCACGGATAACACACTTCTATCCGACAGGTAGGATTTGAACCACTGGAGAGCAGTCCCTGATATTCCCAGCTCAGTATTCATTCTCTTAAGCAGTACATCATGGTCAATGGTGTCAAAGGCGGCGGACAAGTCTCGGAAGTTACCATCATGAAAAAAAAAATGGAAATCATAAATTGACCATTACTTCATTTAAATCATGTGGACTAACATAGCCAACAAAAATGGGGGTTCGATAGGTGATAGTTTTTGAGGTTTAAGTGATTGCGGGTCATTCGTACCATCTCACGGATTGCTGCGATACCACTCATATTTGATTTATATACCTAAGTTCAGACATTAGACAAATATAACGTTGTAATAAAGCTGAGGGAATACCATGAAAATGAATTTCTTTATTTTTACTCTATTCTTTTCATATTTTAGTTGTGATACATTGGCCAAAACATTTCGGAAAACACATTTCTTTTAGGTAAAAGCGTCACCTAATTTGCATAATAATGGCGGCCAATGGATTTTTAAGGGCTTAAGTTTTACGGCATTTACGGTACATAAACTAGTAAATTTTACTTTAAAACATATTCGGCAAACTATAGATATGGAAATAAGGTCGTAACAGAGCCCTTTTTCGGGAGTGTTTAGGTATAAATGGGTTAAATTTTGGAATTTTTTGACAAAATGTGATGTTTTTCTGAAAAAAATCACAAATGAATTTTAACCCATTTTCTCAAAAATATGGACCTGATATCAAAAAAGCGGCTCTGTTACGACCTGTGGCTTGTTGAGGAGAAAAACCTGGCCAAATTTGGGGTCAATAGCATCTACCGTTTTCAAATGAGAACCCGTAAACTTTAAAAATGGGCCGCTATGAAAATGCTTATTTTAATCTAGAAACACAGTTTTTAATTAATTATGCAAATAAGGAGCACCATTTTGAAAAACTGACACCACGGCTAAAGAGTACTTGAATTATTACATATACCTACAAAGTTTCATCAAAATAGGAGTATTAGTTTTTGACATATGAATTTTTTACATTTAGGTTCTTAAATATCGCCGGTTGAAGAACAATAAAATACATAAGACATATCGCTGGGTTCGTTCGTTCGTTCGTGCAAGTCCAAAATCACAGTGGAAGATCCGTCTTTAACCAGCTGATAGTTTCATCGTCCAGGTTAATCAGGCCTGGAATTCCTCTTGGGGACTTGTAAACCTCAGAGTCATCTATGATGTGGCTAATGGTTTGTGGCTCTCCACAATCGCAGTTTGGTGAAGGTTCTACTCCGATCTTGTGAAGGAAGTTCTTTGTACGACCAACGCCAGTTCTGAGTCTGGGTCAAAAACAATAAAAAAGTAAAGAAAATCATTTTTTCGTTCCGCAACTTGATCGCTTCAAATTATCATAACTTTAAAACCACACAACCGATTTTAGTCAAACAAAAAGCATTAGAAAGCTTAAATTCCCCTTATTTCAAATATCAAAATTCCCAAAACCACTTAATTCTACTCTTTCATGGTATTCCCTCACCTTATTTTAAATACCAAATTTACCCTGTATTAATTTTACCCCGTATTTTACCACATTCCCCACATTTCCCAGAAGTTGGACCCCAAAATTCCGATTACAAAGATCAAAGGGCAATTTTGAGGTCGGAGAACTTCAAGATCAAAGGGCAATTCAAACATAATATTTGGATAGGGATCAAATTGCATCTTTGGGAACTGCTACGTGCATTTATAATGGCAGTCTCTGTCTCAGTTACATTACAATCTCCTCTTAAACCTTAGTTCAATACATCTTAGTAATATCATGATAATTTTGGAATTATTATTGACTTCAAATCCGTCGGAGTTAGTGGCTTAAAACCCCGCTGCAAAATAGTGTAATTTTCCAATACGGTCATATCATTTAGATTTAAATATTCGTTCCCGTAGGCCTAGCCTCTATTCAAGTCCAATTTGTCTGTGAACGTTCGATATGCGTAGAGCGCCCTCCTATACCGTTAAGAAGAAGTCTTTGAATAAGATAGCACTTGGGTTCGCTGGAATTTGATGCCGTTCTGTTTCTGTTTACGCTGGTCTGTCCTACCCCCATGCATATGGCCTTTCTTTCTGTCAAATGAAGTACATACATATCAATTTGTAATATGACTCATAGTGCGTCATAAAACTAAGAACAAATTTATTTGTCAGGTTATTTGTAATATTTGTAAGCACATCTCCAATCCAGGGGTTTTCGCCATTCGTTGCAAGCAAATTGGTATTTTTTTGGAAACGAATGGGTGCCAAAGTAGCAAACAACACATGTATTCTCAGTCTTTGCTTAGAGTAGCATCAATAGTAACATAAGTACCATATTTTGGCATTTTACACAGTAAAGTATGAGTGGTTATCAACCCCTTCCTGTACCTTCCGCCGAATTTGACGGGACACCCCGACCCACCTGATGTGATGTGTTACAACTGTCTGCTAGCTCCCGGGTTAACTGTCTGGTGGTGAATAAACCCCGCCCTGGCTCAGTTACCATGGCTACTTAATGAAATTTAAATAAAATCATCAATTTTCATTTAATGGGGTTAAACCGGTACGGGTGAACCTCAATGTCGCTGTAGACAACATTCTCAAAAAGGATTTACCTATGTGTATATCGTATTGTTACACATGATCGCCAGCTTTCGAAAACATTCATCATTCCACTTTAATAATAATAATAATTGTCACTTCTTCTTAGCGTTCACAAGTCCAATTAGTACTGGCTTTGTGGTGGTGTCAGGATTTATCCAACTGAGTAAGCTGATCCGGGGCCGCGTGTATCCATGATACGAACGGTTTCCTAACAATGGCCCGCTTTTGAGACCGGGGGCCGGATTTGGGAACACTCAGGGGTTTACACTCTACTCTTATTCGACACTGACTGCGATTACATGTACAGTTGTGACTCTTGAAACACGGGACCAGCGGCGAACGTCCCCTCCGAAGGACGGGATGCTTTCATGATTCATTGCCCAATTCCAGTTAACCGCGGGGGAGAGCGGTACTCTGTATTGATATGCAATAGCTAGCCGTATACAGCTTAAAGCCAGATTAAGTCCCGGCAAGTGACCCCACCAGGATTCGAACCCGAGATTTTTGGTAAAGTGGCGCCACAGCACTTGTCCCGTATAAAGCGGCCACACAAGTAGCTAAGCGCTGTACATAATCACACAAAGCACACCAAAATAAACCTAATGATTTAACATTTCCATAATTAAAAAAGAATTTGCCAACCAAGCTAACTCCCTCTGATAAAACAGGCATTTCTTCTGTCTAGTTTTAAAGTGGAAAAAATGGTGCATTTCTAACATCCACCAAGAGGCTTTCCATATACGGGAGCTGCAATGGCAAAAGCCCGGTACCCATGCATAGTCTTATTTGCCATGGTAACTGAGAAAGCCTGTGATTGGTTAAGCACGGAACAAACAGAATTGTTTAACGAAAACTCGCACTAGCACCATATTGGTGGAAGATATATGGGTACAAAGATATATGGGTACAATTACGCACAAAATGGTTGCCATGTTAATCGCGAACCGACCAATCAGGTTACTTTGATTCATTTTTCAAATTTAGGAAATCAAATTAAAATCTGGCTTCATGATTCTGTAGATCTATTTGTACACTGTTGTTGGAATTAAGTATTTTTACCACATTTTATGGAATGATTCTTGCAGTGTGATTTAGTTATGATATCTAGGGTGTATATCACCACACTACTTGATTGATCAGTCTCTTTCGAACATATCACCATCAACTTAGTCCACAATTAACCCTCTACGAACTGAAAGGAAAAGGGGTATTTGAACAGCAGATTTTCACATCAGCCAGTTTTACAGATAATACATTTTTGGGTGATTTCGTGCATCGAAATGACCAATAGTGCTGTTTTAAATCAGTCACTAATATCGAGTATGGCCACCCTTCCATGAATAAGTGCACCAAGACGTGCGGCATACTGTTCACAAGGTTGTTCATGATGTCAATGAGCAGAGCGTCCAACTCATCGTTCAGAGCCTGAGCTAACTCCTGTAGAGTTTGAGGAAGACTGTCCCTGTCATTACTGGCTCGGACTATTGGCATCCTAGGCATGCTCGATAGGGTTCATATCATGGAAGCAAGCAGGACATGGTATCTGCTCCACCCCTTCTGCCTCAAGAAATGGCCTTACTACAGCGGCCCTGTGCGGCGTGGCGTTGTCGTCTTGCCGAAAATTGTTTGCGTATAGGTTATACACCACTAACCTGGCTGCCTACTTTCTTGCTTGGGTGGACTTCTTTCTTGCATCTGAAAAAACTGCTTTAAAATGTCTGATAATGCACTAGTTATATTAAGAAAGTGATGAAATTTCATGATTGACATGGTAGACTGGTATGTTTTCTCAAACTAAGTGGCATTTGGACAGTGAATTTGAGGAATTTTATTCCGCGTTCATCAATTTCACATCGATTTTCCCAATACTAAATTTAGCGACTATAGAGAATCTTGTGTTGCCGGTCTGAAGTGCGGCGAGTTTGGTGATTCGTAACTAAACACTTGTTTCGTCATTATATGTTAAAACTTTGGTTATTGGGTGATGTTAGCTTGTGTATTGGTGTGATATTTTTGTATTTTCTCTGTGAGAGTTTTAAATGTGAAAGAGACATGCTCAAAGTTGCCATTTTTCCATACACTTCTGTGTATAAGTGAGTTAGTGGTGTGTAACCTAAACCCTTCTTGCATGTGGCAGGCAGTGGTTTTGCAGAATGTCGAGGTACACGACGGCGTTCATGTTTCCATCTGGCACCACCAATGACGTTTTTCCTCCATAATGAATACCGGTCCATACCATCACTAAGCCGCCACCACCCTGAGTCGATTCCTGAATATAGTCATGTCGGAGGTTCTCACCACGTAACCGACAAACCCTTTGTCTTCGATCTTGATGGTCAATGATTACGGCTCTCGTTCCTTATCCAAAAACCGGTCTCTCGCCAGTGTCGAGCTGTAATATTCTGTACTCCCTAGCCCAGCGAATTTGAGGAACTCTGTGGTGAACGGTTACGGGCACATTTAGTCATTCAGCGTGCCCGGTAACCATGCATGTTGAAGCAATCTCCTATTTAACCGTTTGGGCGAACATTTGATTTCAGAGTGGCTTCTCGTGCTTCTCCACAAACTACGAAGACGGCCTCGTTGGAATTTTCCCGGGTCTACGGCACAGAGTAACAGTCGGTCGATCATCGCGTGCTGGTAGTCAAACGTGATCGTCCTGGAGACTTTTGTGCCCTCAAATGACCCACCTCTCGATGATGTCGGGATTCTACAGACCCGTACTCTGCGATAACCCGAGGAAATCAGCGACTTTGGGCTTGTCCTGTACCCTTCCCTTGTTTGCTGCAAGCTCTTCGGCGTATTTTATTGGCAATGCCGTGAACGAGCATAGCACGATGGACCCTCTGTGTCAGTTTTTGTTTAAAAAGGTAACAACCAACTTGAAAACCACGACGTTCGGGCCTTTCATAGCTCGCAACAAAAGGTATTGTACGTAATTCAATTATGCATAGATTTACTTCCCCTGGGTATGGGGCTCATTATGTAATATTCATCACCTACTCTGATATAATAACTGAGAGCGTTCAAATCCGTTTTTTAAGATTGGGGGCTGAAGAAAAATATTCAAAATTTTATGGCAACAGTGTACTTAACATCTGTGACCCTTTACAATGGCCATTATTACGAATTTCGTTTTCTAGTGACATTGTTCCCGTTTGTGCAAATGTGCGTATTTACTGCAAATAATTCACGATTGATAAACATTTAGTTAGATTGAGGGCACTTTTCCATAACCAATATTAAGATTTTTATATCTTTAGTTGTATGCGGATTTTATTTAATTGACAATTGACAAGAATACATTAAAATCGATGCATTCGTTTTGTCGACTAATTAATTTTATTTTAAACTTTATAAATACCGTAGGCCGCGGACACAATAATACCTTAGCAATTCCACAACCTGCTTTTTAATGACATCATTTGTTTACAAAAAGATATAATTATTCCACAAATTTTTAACTACACACAATCCGCCAAATTGGGTTTTCCTCACAACAATTTAAGAAACCGTTAAAAATATTCACCCCTTGAATTTTTTTCTACTACCCAAAAGTATCACGATAGCCACATTTTACTCAACTTTTTGCATCATACTACTTCACTTTGATCGACCATATCTCCGCTAGCTCCGTATGTATTGGCGTACTAATACCACACACCCCCACATCCGCGCACACACCCCACTTAAAAACAGCCACACGCACACATACCACACACACATACCACACACACACAAGCACACACACACTCCCCCACACACACCAACCAAAAACAACACATGCATGCAAGCTAATGCAACACATCCATAATATTGACATGAGAGAATGCATGGGAATGGTATAGCCGTAGCATATGAGGTCTGATGTTCACACACTTAAGATGTGGATTTTGACCTGTCAATTCCACATTGATGATGGGCATTTATGAAAGCAACAATTCCCAGTTTACGGTATTGCAGGCCCTTGCCACCATGTATTCAAATAGTAAATAATATATAACATACCTTTTTTACTTAAAAGTGGTGTATCGATAACTTTTGAAGCACGTTTCCTCTCAGATTTATGGCTATTTCATTGTTTCCTCTCTGATTTGTCTCGGTAGAATGGTTATGCGATGAACCTTATAAGGAGGTTCACGTGTGTTGAAGGGCAGCACACCACTTATCAGTCACTACATATGAATCACGTATATACGCCATTCGCGCCCTCCTGTTTGCACCCCGCGTTGACAATATTTTGAATGCTTTGAATCCATTTCCCTATACATCACAACTTAACTTCCAAAGTAGTTCCAATTTTTGATATAATTCTTGTAGAGGTTTTAAGGACTGACCATGATGCTGTGACTATTGTGCCTCCGTGACAGTAAGAATGGTTATGGGATAAATCGTATGATCGTGTTCACGTTGTTGGGCAGTAACACAGCAGGATTCTTACGGTGTAAACCCAGAAGCTTGATCACTGCACGTGACTCTCAGCTATCTGTCCAGTGGTACTCGCTTGATGCAGTATTGATGCAATACCTACAACTAAGTTACTTGCGAAGTACAAAAGCCACTGGGTGCATAACACTATTTTCTTTCTTAGCAGTACCCATCCTAATAGTGTGACGTTTGTAGTTACCTGCTAGTCCACTGACAGTACCCATGTAACCACACCAGTAGTGAAGTCCTCCCCAGCTACTAGTGAGTACCTTCACACGGGCTGCCTACGGGCTGCCTTAAAAAAAATTAAGGGCACATTTTGGCCCATGGAGGGCACACAATTCCATTCTTGTTTTACCTCTTTCTGATTATTTTAAAGCTTTGTTAGCATCTACATTTGAGTTGAGCCTCACCCAAAGCCCTTTTACAATGGACATTTGTGTAAAAACGTATAACACAAGTACCAAATGTTGAATATGGATAAGATTACTAAAATAATCACGCAATCTCAAAGCTCATTTGCGGGGAGTATCCAATAATCCTCACACAGAAGTATTGCTGTTAATGTGAGGTGAATCTGACCACCCGTTAGCGGGGCAAAACGGGATTTAAAACTTTGGTTTTAACTACTTTTTACTACGCACACAGCAGGTACTCCCTCCTGGGTGACTGGTGTTAGGTCCCCGGTGTCATATTTTTAGAGCGTCCGGGCGTTTTATTGTCCGTCGGACGCTAAGTTTTTAAATCTGAGAGTCTGACGATACTAGTCTGTGTTTCATTTGCCTAGGACTCTTGGTTTTAAAAATGGAACGCCCCACAGGACTCTGGTTATAAGTCGTGTTTTGTCCGCCGGAAAGCCTGGCTTAAGTGTCAGAGTCCGTCGGACCCTCAGATTTAAACCTCAGTGTCTAAGATACTAAGTTTTATGTTGTTCATTTCCTAGGAACCCTGGTTTTAAATTTGAACTCCCCATAGGAAACTGTGTGTTTACAATTGTGTGTTTGTCCGTCGGACACTGAAGGGTAAATCTGAGGGTCCGACGGACCTAAGTTCTACGTTTCAGTGTCTAGGACTCCGGGTTTTTAAAATGCCGGTCCCATATAACCGTTGTGATTAGTTTGTTCTTATCTTCGGACACCAATGTTGAGTCGGAAAGTCCGGCGGATGGCGGAGAATATATTTCACTTGTCCTGGGACTTTTCCTTTTTTTAATGTGCGGCGCCCATAGGAACTGTGTGGGTGATAAATTTGTTTTGTCCATCGGAAACTAAGGTTTAAATGGAAGTCCCGACGGACACTACGTTTAACGTTTCAATGCCCTAGGACTCCTGATTTTAAAAATGGAGGGTCCACAGACTTTGTGGGTTTTTATAATTTGTTCTTGTCATCGACACCATGGTTTGAGTCGGAGAGTCCGTCGGATGGCGAGTAATATATTTCACTGTCCTGGGAGCCTGTTTTAGAATGTAGCGTCCAATAGACTGTTGGTGTATCAATGGTTTTGTCCGTCGGACACTAAAAGGTTTAAGTTGAAAGGTCCGACGGACACTAAGGTCTACTTTTCATTGTCCTTAGGACTTCCGGGTTTTTAAAATGGAGCTCCCATAGGACTTTGTCTTGGTAAAAAATAAGGTTTAAGTGCAATAATGGGTGTGAAAACCACATAAGCAAATAACATTACTTATTCCATTCTTCTGTTGAATCCCGCAAGTTCTCAGCACTGCTTCCTCAAGTCCTGTACTTTCCGGTACCCCCCAGGTAATGCGATGCCTAACAAGATCAGTATCAGGGCCCGTAATTCACAAAGCAACTTACACTTAATGTAAAATTACACTTAACTTGAGAGGGGTTCCCTTAAATTTAAGGAAAAACACCATAAGTAAAATCCTCACTGGTGCTAATTTTTGGCTCTGGTACGTGCAATATTTTTTACCATTTTATGTATCGTCATCCTGCCGTCACTTGACAATTTTTATATAGCAAAAAATACTTCTTCCTAAATTTCTGATCCTTATTCTAGCACAATGTCCGGGTTTTAGCTTTTTGGAAGCAACTCAACTACAAAATTGGTTTTAGAAAACTTGTGTCCTTTACGGTCAACTTTTAAGGTACCTATGAGGTCCCTTAAAAGTTTCACTTAAATACTGGAGTTTTTAAGGGATTCATCATAATAATAATAATAAGAGAGACTTATAAAAGGCGCACAAATTACACGCAGATGCGCCTCTAGCGCCCAATACAATGTAATACATAAAAAACACCTTCACTTATAAAGTTAGGTGAAATCCTCAAAATTTCCCATATTTAAGGGAATCTCTTTGCAAAGTTGCACTAAAGTGTGCTTTGTTATACGGCCCAGGCCTATAACCACATATTACAGGGGCAAACACACTGCAACAGTCCCAGCATCTGCCTAAAAACCCTTGAACCCATTTCCAACAACTTGAATTCAAGTCTCTCGTCCTGCATATTTGTATTCCCACAATCTATGAAATTTCGAGCCCATCCTTCTGAACTTTTAGGTCATTTAAACAATTCTAAACATACATTAAATTAACATATGTCCATAGGTCTACCTGTAAAAATAACCGTGGCCTTCTACAATGAATACTGTAAAAACACGTAACAGCATTTGACTGTAATTTGGAAATACAGCAAAATACTGTATATTTTTTTTTTTTTTTTTTTTTTTTTTTTTTTTTTTTTTTTTTAAATTAGGAAATTATACACTATTTGAATTTTCATTATAATGATAAGGTACTTTAATTTTACAGGACAACAATACTGCAAATTTTACGAAAAATCCTGGCATCCATTCTGCAAACACAACCCGTTAATATTAGCTTTTACAGGATTGCATTCAAATTTAATGTACATTTTAAGTTCGATGTATTGTATATTACAATAAAACTGTTTGTATTTTACATTCACCGTAAAATATTGTCGATATGTCCTATGTCTACTAAGTCCAGTGATTGTTTTTTATTCACACATTCGACTTAGGAAATTTTCCTTATTTCCTATTTTGGAGCTTGTTCATCCTAACTGGTTGTATAACCCATACTCTCTCGATTTTTGGGGAATTCCATAATGTGGGAAGGTTAGTTTATTGTGTCACCTGCCGTGAGGCAGTAAGACACATATAATCGCTTTGTCCACTGTTGTTGTCGTCTCTTGATGTTGACTGTTTATGATATTGTCCTGTTAATGTTTGTCTGTTGGTGATGTTGTCTGTTGTAAAAAGGGTTGCCTATAATATTTCCGCATACTTCGATGGATTCAAACCACATTGAGTCAATAGGTGCAACATGGGATCCTCATTTGGGATGAGGTCAAGTTCCACATACCAAGGTTAAAGGTCTGTGCTGTCAAGTTGTAAGATAGGTGAATTGTAAATTGACCTTTAATTGAATGTTGAGTTCAATTGAACCAACTTGGTTTTTGGATTTACACAAACCAAACCATCATTTTGTTTATGAGGTCAAGGTCACACGTCAGGCTGAAAGGTCATATGGGCCCTATCATTTACAAACCGCTACCGCAGCACGATACCAGCGGTCCCGAGGACCGCGATGTATTTTTTTTTCCTTTTGTTTTTTTAAATATTAATTCTATTAACTTATTCCTTGTATAATATTTTAAATTGTCTTATTTTGTACTCAATTCAGCCTATATCCTCCTGGTACCGAGATACTGAACTCATAGCAGCCTTCCTTGGAGTGGAATAATTTTAGTCCAGGTATGTGATTCATTAATATTGTATTATTATTATGATTATAATTAATATTATTATTATTATTATTAATATTAATTGATTGAATTTGATTGATGATTCGTTCGGACTTCCAATATTTTAAACCTTGCGTCCGACGGGGAAAAAGAGGATGAAGGACTCTTACTTTTAATCTTGGTGTCCTTCGGACTCTCAGAACTTAAACCTTAGCGTCCGACGGACAAAAACAAGGTTACACACACATTGTCCGATTGGACGCTCCATTGTAAAACCAGGAGTCCTAGGACAAGGAAACATTGAACTTAATGTCCGTCGGACTATCAGACTTCAATCTTAGTGTCCGACCGACAAACACAACTTATCACACAAGCATTCGGAAATTGCTTGCTTATAATTATTTTACAAATACAAGAAACCACACCAATTATCATTGTGCATAAATTGTCATTTGTGAACGTGGATTGACATGAAGTCGGAAAGTCTAATAAACGAAGAATGTGTGTACTTTGTTCATAAAACAAGTGGCATTTTCCCTTCTCCCCGTTTGTGACCTTTGAACTCGTGGTATGTGGATTTGACCCTCAGATTTGGTCTGTTCTCAGGTCAGCTGTCCTTTTTGACAAATGTGGTGGTCATAGTGCGTTTATACGTAAATTGAGCTCTAAGTGACCTTTGACTTTTTTGGGTCCACTCTGAACTCTGCAAAGAAAGATCAGATAGTCCTCCTTACTTCATGTAAAAAATCAGCCCCATATGTCAAACAAAGCCGACGAAACGCAGAGCTGTACAGACAGACTCACACACATACAGATCTTCATGTTAGTAATTAGATATTACATTAATATAAGTGTGTTTTGACAGTTTGGACATGTATTTGGAACAAGTGACCCATTTCCCCAAGAAAAGCGACTTTTGCGACTAGAACCCACAGGTTTATTTCCTATGAATATAGTTAAGATGCCTTACCAATGACCAAACTTAAAACTGGCCCAAATCACATTGGTACAAAGTAACATCACGAACAACGATGCCATTTTACGGACGCAAAGTGAAAGGGCATTTCTGCCCCAGGGACATTGCCGATAGCAGCTTTCCCTATTTTTGTTTCAAAAGGTGGGAGATAGCCTTATGAGACGGTTTATCTTGCAATAAGAGAGTTTTACCATCTGATCCATTATCCACTGTGCAAGCAATTATGGAAAATATTCCATTTTATTAGTGTTTTTTTCAGGATTTTTTACGGCCCATTTTTGAAAACCAAAGGACCCAAGCAATAAGAATGACATTGGGAATTTCAAACCAAGTTGAAAACTATTCCCTTATCTGTCATAAGCACTTTAAAAATGAAAAACAAAAAAAAAAAAAACTTAATCAAACTCAGAGGCAGCCTGCCCTGACTTCAAATTAAAAAACATAAGGGGCGACCATAAAAATATTTAAAGGTGCATATTGTATTGTAATCGTGCCAAACGTCGGCAAACGTGAAAAAAAAAACTTGCCGAGTTTTTTTTACCTACAAATTAAACACAAAAACACTGTCTCTGTTAACCAATAATTCAAATGTGCATATTTGTTTTTTTTTTTTTAATTTTTAAGACAAATTGCAGGATGGAAGTAAATAAAAAAGTTTACCAAGCTCAAATCTGAGTTTTACCTTCCATTGTGATTGTTTTCACTCCACTAAACATTTCGAAGGAGACGTGAAAAACGAACCCTAAAGAAACTGAACACACACACAAACACACACACAGACACATACATAAGATAACATACGACTGACCTCAGATGACCTTTGACATTGAATCTATGACCGTTGACATCATCTCCACATATGAAGAAATTCCAACTGCACCTTAAACCCAAGTCTGTTTTAAATCTGAACCTTAAACTTTTCGAAAATGATGAAAACTGCGGACATTGATTCTAGAAACGCTGTCCGTAATGACACACGGTGTTTGAAAAACTGGCTCTCCACGACCAAGCATGAATACTGTTTATATTTATGGATATCTAAGTATGAATGTTCCAAAAAGAAGCACTATAACCGGCTATTTTCTGAGAGAGAAATCGGATCAGGAAAAATCTTCCAAAATGGACTCAGAACCAGGATGGTAAAAACAGTGGCCAAAAACCCGTCATACTCTGCTGCTGTAAGAAGCCGTGATACCGCCAATGCGTCACATGGCAACGTGGCGGGAGATGTAAACAATGTAAATGCCGGTGAATTCGAGTGACACTGTTAAGTAACGCTGATCGAGAGATTTGATACGACGAGTAGAACAGTCACTTACACTTAGATTGGATAGGATGGAGGTGAACGTGCAACTGATAAAATCTGGTCAAAAACAAACGAAGATAGGAATCGAAGGGGACTAGAAATCCGTGGAAAAATACGTCGAGATAGACTGAAAATTCAGGATGATGACATTATCAACAAGTAAAAGTGATTTTCACACGCCAATTGACATGGTGAATGACAAATAACATTAAATGAGATACACGATAGGAAGCAGAATTTGCTCTTCTATGGAATGAAACAAGAGAGAGAGAGGAGGAAATATACGGAAGCTAAGAAGGACATTGCATATCAGACTTTGATATGACAAGAGGCAGAAAGCCAAATTCTATCTCAATAAGCCAGCGATCATAGATTACCGCGCCGTAACCCAAGAGCTCCTCAATTCTTACCTGATCCAGTGATCCGCTAGATTTGTTTATATGGAAGACCGGCAATGGATCATTGAAAAAGCCAGACAAAGGACCTTTCCTGCCGGAGAGGAAACCAGTCACAGTCTATGACAGATCTCCCACCTGAGTTGACGAGAGAAAGGGGTAAAACGGCGGCCAAAGCAGCTGAACTGCGCAAGAAAGGTAAGCAGACCAGAATCAGGAGATAAAAGGCACACAAGTAATAATAGAATTCGGGAAAGAGGTACATCAGTGTGGATTCCAGGTGCTGTAATTACATGAAAAAGGAAAAAGTTGACTGAGACAGCTATTTGACTTTTATCTTCACACGCAGACTTACGTATGGACTGCCGGTGCTGGTAATACATAAAATGATAAATACGCTGACATTATAACATCTGAATATCGGATAGAATCATGCGTAAATATTCTTAGATCTTACGTTTTTGATTTATTACTAATATTGGAATATTGCAGATGATTTTGATTCTTTATCCATGAAAAAAGTAGAGTGCATTTGGACATAATAAAAAGTAATAAAGTCTAGATTATATTTTGTAGAAAATAATTTCTCTAAAAAATTGGATGTAAGTTTGTTTTAAACATGTTAACAGTAGTGGTGAGAAATGTGGTGCATATAATTATATATATGTATTAAACATATGGCGCCTGACTCAAAGGCCATGAGACGTGCCGTCCTAATGTCTAAACAGCTTTAGGTCTTTTGGATATGTGATGCTCAGATATAGTATTTCAAAATGTT
>JAMKCH010002781.1:0-38687 GCA_023653785.1 Ophioderma brevispina
TCATGCTCAACAGATGTTTTCCATGAAAACCTTTAAAACTGATGCAGAATCAAAGAGCGAGTAATCACAAAGGATTCTCGAACGATCACGATTTACGCAAGATATTAATAATATCAATTGAAATAATCGAACATAAAAATTAATTCCTTCTTGACAGATCCTTGTAATCCCAACCATTGTCAGAATGGTGCGACATGCAATGATGGAATTTGCATCTGTACGCCTGATTTCCAGGGAAGTTTCTGTGAAATGCGTAAGTTAGCCACATGTCTAGAACTAGTTCAATTTATTTTTTATCAAATCCCACCTAAAGTTATACTAATGTGTGTATGTTTGTTGATTGTATAAAAGCTTCATAACATGTAAATTTGTCTGCACAGAAAATGTCTTTAATTTCTGCAATTGAGCCAATGAAATGATAAACATAATGGGTGAGAAGGCAACATCATTGTTTAACCCTCAAATAACCAGGTTATTTTTGTAACGGAGGGGGGGGGGTGGTTGCAACCCCCATAGATTTTCCATACTGAACCCACTTTGAATATTAATAATATTACCCACTGTACACAGTAAGGTATAGAGGCTTCACTAAACTCCTACACCTCAACTTTAGCGGCTTGCCTTTATACCGCGGGTAAGGTGTGGAGGCTCTATTTTTTTAAAACCTAAAATCATTTTGCGACACAATCGTGCATCTTTTGCACACCGGGAGAAAAAAATGTTGGGTGTTGCAACCCCACGTTAGACGAAGGTTAACAGTCTCCATGGGTAGTGAAAAACAAATGAACCAAGTGCATGTTTTTTCCATCGAAGTTGGTATAAAGTCGGAGTAGATAAAAGCCACAACATTGCAAGCTACCCTGTGCAGCAAGCAAATGATTGGCAGAATATCACAGTCATGCACTGAGTTGGGTGGTTGTCTCATGTAGCAGTACAACATCTTCTGGTTCCCATTATTTTAAGAACTAAGGACATGGTATATGCCTACTAGGAAATTCATTTACATTTCCTAAGCAGCTAGAAACAAAACTTTTGATTGGATGACAGCCCACCCATCACAGTGGTCAGTGGATAACTTCTCAGTTCATTGACATGTAATGGATGATCTGACCCATGGTCTTGAGAGTACCATAATGTGTACAATGCCCAGATAACACAAGTGTTGTTTTAAAACCTGTTTCCTGTAAGTTTGAATTTTGTAATCTCGGTGCAATGGGCTGTGGTTAAAATATTTAGGATCTATTTGATTGATAAACTACCCACAATGTTCCACATTGCTGATGAACAGTCATAACAAGGAAGTCCCTGTGACAACTGTAGTTGACTGAAATACTGTATTAAAGGGGCATTTCGTGATTCACAGCCTCGTCCCCCCGACTTACCTCAAAACAGTTGAGATTTTTATATCTTCTGAACCGTTAGTGCTAGTAATCCATGTGTACCAAATCTTACGTGCAAATTCGGTCGTATCTGTAAGAAATTCGCAATTTTGTATTTTCTGTCCGTAAACGGACAGAAATTACAGCACGGTGGCATATGGGACCGTGGGAAACAAGCATTTGCTCATAACACAAAACCGAAAGATCGGGAGCAACTCAAATTTTGTGAATAAGCTTTTCTCAAGGATATCTAGTGAACCATGAATAAAACAGAAGGTGCTGGATGCACGAAATGCACCTTTAAACAAAATGAAATACTAACACTTTCAGGAGATATTTTGTGAATGATGATGAACAGAGGACAGACTTCTTATTTTGAAATTGGGGCAAATTGGCCAAAGTACAGTGTGAAAGTGCCTGAGGGGCACTCACCTATGAAATGCATATGGGTGTAAGGCTGGCATTTCCAAACCCAGGGGCAATTGGTGACAGGGACTGCAAAAAGGGGGTCTTTGGGTGTATTTCAAAATTAAAGGTTGGTGCATGAGTATGGTTGATGCCTGCCATATACACTGTGGTTATATAATCTCTCTAATATGAGAGGGTTTCCTTTGATCTCGAGCATTTACACTAATATATTAAGTACTAACATCCTCGCTAAGCGATGGTTGTATTTTTAAAAGACTATTCTTGTTTTTATTATTTACAGCTGTAACCCCCAGTGCTCCCTGTGAGTCGAATCCCTGCCAAAACGGGGGAACCTGCGGGGAGGAACAATTTGGAAACTTCTTTGTCTGTATCTGCCCACCAACCCACACTGGGAATTTATGTGAACTTACTGCAGGTAACGTAATATGAACACAAGATACATTATCTGTCTCTTCATTTAGGAACATATTGGATCTTTTTGTATTAAAATTTTAACTGTTAAAACTTAATTTTGGTTAAAGAGCGGGAGTCCGCAAAAGTGCTAAAACCTTATCACAAAGCATTGTATATTTACAATGCCGATTAGGCTTATTTGAACGGACGTTATTGGACTTCATTGCGGATTAATATGTATCTGTGTATCGTAGGGAGTACAATTATGCGCATTCCGAGATTAGATGGAAATTCTATGAAAGTAACTTTAAGAGTTCCGGCTTTTAACATTCCTTTAACATTTCAAAGCCATTAATGGCAACATGTCTTGAATATGTTTGTGTTTGCTAGGTAATTATGAATTCAATTGAATTCTGACATTAAGTAATTCAAATACCCTTATACTACTCTACTCATCAACCAGTACAATTCTTTTTAAATTTCTCCCCAATTCCTTATCTCTCTCCTCACCTTTTCTTCATCCCATTTCTATCTCTATTCCTTACCTTTTCTTCATCTCTACCCCTTCTATCTCTGCTTCCTCATTATGAAATATTATTACATACCTCAGCAAGACATGTTGAAAAGTCTGTCCTTCTTGTCCAAACCCGTATCCCGTATTCCCGTCAAGTGTTTGTTTAGCTTAGATATATTGTTTGTTTTTGTCTGTTTGTCTCTGTTCTTTGTTATGTATATTTTCCTATGTAATATTATATATCACCCCTTACTTGTATCATTTTTGTAATATTGAATATATTTGACTTGTATGTATAACAGGGCCAGCAATAACCATAAGCCCTATCGGGTTGTCCATTACTGGTCCTAGCATATCATATCCGTCACCAGTTCATCTTATTACAGTGTACAATTGATTCATTATGTATTATTATATAATATACTGTATTATACATTTTTGTCACGTTCGATATGTTATGCTGAATAAATAAACTGAAACTGAAACTGAATATGTAGGTATTTAAAAATAAGTTCTGGTCTTAATTTGATAGGAACTTGTGACCCTAATCCCTGCCAAAACGGAGGTGTTTGTGATGCCGGGGTATGTACCTGTACAGGTGGATTTACAGGACCAATATGTGAAATACGTAAGTCCCTCTTAAACGAATACTTCATTCATGACAAGAGATGCTGCTAGCCAAAATCCTAACTTTCCTATCAGATTATTTTCCAACTTAAAAAGAGGCAGTTTATATTACAATTGATCGGAATAGTTTTTTTCATATCTTCCTGATTATCAATGTAAAACAAAGTAAGAGAGCAGGCATTATTTACGCCGGGGGAGCGGAGGAATTCAACTTTTTTTTCGGCGAAATTTAATTGCGTTACCCCTTCGCTTCCATTAAAAAAATCGCAACCCCTTTATTTTATGAAATTTCTCCATTAACTGTCCATTGTTCCCGACCTCTCGACCTCCAAATGTTTATTCCCCAGATCCCTTCTATTCCGCTGGCGTAAGTAATGATTCCTCCCTAACGGTATAAATCTACTGTAAGGAATCCCAAAGAAATCGCGGATTTTGGAAACGGTCGTAGACCATCTTTTTGGTGAACATAATAATAATAAGCGACATTTTGCTATTATTTTGTGTGCAGTTATTACTTTACTTTCAAAATATAAAATGTTAATTTGAAGATTTCTAAGACAAAGCTTAAAGCTATATAGGGAGTTTCCCATTGTTTTAATTTAAAAATGGATCTGGATTTATGTCAATAAATCTGTAAGCATCACCTTTAATACTAATACTTAGATTTCTTCAGTTCCTCAAGCCACCTTTAATACTGATACATAAAGGTTTCGTCAGAACCTCAAGACACCTTTAATACTAATACTTAGTTTTCTTCAGTTCCTCACGCCACCTTCAATACTGATACAGATAGATATCTTCAGTACCTCAAGTCACCTTTAATACTGACACAGATTTCTTCTGTTCTTCAGTACCTCAAGTCACCTTTAGTACTGATACTTACAAATTTCTTCGGTACCTCAAGCCACCTTTAATACTGATACTTACAGATTTCTTCCATACTTCATCATCATCAGCCTTTTTGTCTGTCCACTGTTGGACGAAAGCCTCAACATGTTTCCATGCTGGATTTCGGCCTACCCTTCCACGCTGGCCTAGTGCGGGTTGGAAGGGACCCTGGTACCTAGAGTGATGAGTGCAGGTAACAGACCCGGGATGGTCCCCTATTCTTTTCGATAAGGTGTGCAACTTTTTACGTGTTCAGGAATGACTCCCCTGATACACGGGACCAACAGCTTTACATGACTCTCCGAACCATGAGGCGCCGGGCACCCATTGCATACACCTGCACATTTTACGCAATGGGTGGGAGCGAGGAGAAATTCCATAATCACACTGCTGTGCAATTATGCAATTTCCGACCTTATAGGAACTATTTGAGTATGACCAAGAAACCCGACTCTTGCGGGGCTCGAACCAGGGCCGCTCGATCGATCTTATACTCTGCCGACGGTTCAGCGCCTTAGACCGCTCGGGCACCTCGCCCTCTCCGTACCTCAATCCACCTTTAAATACTGATACATTCGGAATTCTTCAGTACCTCAAGCCATGCACCTTTAAACCTTATACTTAAATATGTCTTCAATATCTCAAGCCACATTTAATACCGATATTTACAAATTTCTTCAGTACTTGAAACCACCTTTAATACAGATTTAAAGAGAACAAAATGTAGATGTGTTTTTTTAATCATGAAGTTTTCAGTTTCTATTTTTAAAGTAAAACAATTAATGTCAACCAAACAAATGGCAAAATGTCGCCGTTTTTGATGATTTACTTCAAGTTTGACCTTTAGTGAAATTTTCCCCCATTGTTTTTGGATTCCTTGCGCAATATACCTTTTCAAATGTATGCTATACTTTTGTATATCCTACATTGATATTTATGACGATATGACACAAGCATTCCCAGATATTAGTGGAGGGGCCTATGTTCTCCAGAGAGTGATTTTATGAAGTTCATGTTAATTGTTGGCAACCATTATAAATGTATTCTACTGGGTCTGACTATTCAGAAAAACGATGTTGCCATTTTTTCCGTTGACCTTTAGTGACCCTGACACGAGGTCAAAGGTCAAAAGGGTCATACACCATCCAAAGTATATCGACCTTGGTATCAAAATGTGGCAAATTTCACAAGGAATATTGTATATGATATTTATTTTGTTACTTGAGCTTTTGTTTTCTTGTTATATGCAAATAAGCTAATTAGAGACAAAAAAAAAAAAAAAAAAAAATTTGACCTTTAGTGAAATTTTCCCCCATTGTTTTTGGATTCCTTGCGCAATATACCTTTTAAAATGTATGCTATACTTTTGTATATCCTACATTGATATTTATGACGATATGACACAAGCATTCTCAGATATTGCTCCCTTAATATTAAACCAAAGGCAATTGATAGCCACATTAGGAGATTAATATTCATTAATCTAGAGAAGTGTTATAATATACACTGCATTGTACGCTAAATATCCAAAAATTTAAAGCTCAATTGTCTCTTCGACGTTATATCCCTAACGTCCCTCAAAACTCACAGCGGACCCCTGCCTTGGTTTGGTGGGAAATTGCTCCTAGATCTGACAACAAAAATATCGCTACCTCACTTTTTGCGGTGATTGTCAGATTTTCCTCTAGAGACGTTACGGATATATTACCTTTTACTGAGACAATCACAATAAAAATTTAAAAAACTCCTTTAATAATGATATATAGATTAACTTTTTTCTAAGGTCCCTATAAAGGCTTAATTAATCATTAATTTTATTTTATTTTAATATTTGCGGCATAAAGCACCTGGAGTGAACGTTTGCGATCCAAACCCTTGTATGAATGCAGCAACCTGTAGTGCTGACACAAATGGACAGGTGTTTACGTGCCTCTGTGCTACTGGATTCACTGGAACACTTTGCGAACTTCCACTTGGTATGTACTTTGACCACTTTCCTTCCCTCTAATCTTCCACCTTCTCTTCCTCCTACTACTACAATTTCTTCTTCTTCTTCTTTTTTTCTTCTTCTATCTTCATTCTCTTTCTTACTGACTTCGTCTTCTTTCTTCATCATTTGTCGTTCTTCCTTCTTCCTTCGTCGTTGATCTGCCTTCTTCTTCGACTTCTTTCGTCCTTCGTCTTTTACGTCTTATTTCGTCTTTCTCCTTCTTTCTTCGTCCTTTTTTAATTCTTGTTTTAACCTGGGTGATCCAATCAAAGTTATGCGCTGTTCTTCCTTGAAGCCCGTGGGCGAGATTTACACTTACGCGGTGACTGTATGCAGGTGTTTTCATTGCTTACCTGTCCCGTGCTGTTCAAGTAAGCAAAGGGGAGGTGGGAATTCAGAATCTAATTCAGTCCAGTTGAATGTATTATAGTCCCATAAATACAGGCATCCGAATAAATTTCAACTTGTAACCCAGCTACCCAGTTGAGAATTGGCCTTGTACACCTAGAGACGAACACCTAAACCGCTGGACTTTGCTGCCGCCTTCCTTATCCTCTCTACTTTTCTACTTCCTACTACTACTACTACTACTCCTACTCCTACAATAACCACCACTAGCACTACCACTACCACTCTACCACTACCACTCTACTACTACTACTACTACTATTGATATTATAGATTATGCATGCATAAAGTTATTAAATTATAATTTTCATTCAGATGTCTGTAACCCAAATCCTTGTGAAAATGGCGGCACCTGTAGTTCAGTGAGCGGCAACGCTGTATGCTCCTGTCCAATAGGGGTTTCAGGAAGTCAGTGTGAGATTCGTAAGTACATTTTAGAAGAGTGGGAAATTCGGACATACGTTCAATTGGATGTTGTTCAAAGGTGCAACGAGAGATTTCACATATCAGGTGTCCCTAAAATATTGAAAGTGATGATTTTTGCCCCGATGTAAAGCTTTCCATCAAAAATATCCCCATCTGAAACAGGCGCGTAGCCAGTCCGGTGGTTCCAAGGGGGCAATTTCCCGGTAGGTGCAACAAATGTCCCGATCACAGGCAAACATTTCCCGGTCCCAGAGCAAAAGAGTCCACAAAAGGGCTGATTTAACATTAATATCAGTCTTTTATTTCCCGATTTCCCCTCATTCTGCCCCCCTCTGCCCCCACCTGGCTACGCCACTGATCTGAAAGAATTGAGCTGAGAAAGTTTTCTTTTGGTACAAAATTTGTGAAGTTTCTAATTTCGTATGTGTTATATTGAAATATAAGCAAATCAAAATCACCTTTTTTCTCTCTTTTAATATATTTCTGTAGCCAAACACAATGTAAGTAATCTATTGTCTAATCTATATGAAATTACTATTTTGACACAATATTTGGTTGCCTAAAAATCATTTAAACCTTTAAAGGTGCAACGAGAGATTATGAAACATTTCTCAGCTTAATCCTTTCAGATGGGGATATTTTTATGGAAAGCTTTACATCAGGGCAAAAATCAGTACTTTCAATTTTTAGGGACACCTGATATGTGAAATCTCTCATTGTACCTTTAACGTGATGTCTTGACATAAATGGTGCAAAACGATTGTGAAATATATGAAGTATTATAATCAAACTTGAGCAGGGAGTATATTTAATCACCCCCTAGAAAAAAAAAACGTATCGAAGTGATGCAAAGTGATGCATGTATTTTAGGAACTATATTTCTTTTGTCATATTAATTGCATTGTATGCGTTCTGTTGTGTAAGGTTCCAACTTTTCAATAATTGTCGCTGATATTTGTAATAGAAATTTGATATATAAACGGAAGGCATATGTGTTTTGTTGTTTGACTTGCGTTGCTTTTGTTGGCTTTGTTGTCTTCTCTCGATATTATCATAATTTTTCCGTGAATTACAAATATTTTCTAAGATACTTGAACGACTTATTTTCAACATATGTGTAAATCATCTGGAAAAACATTGTATACTAAATAATAAACAATTTGGCTTTAGAAAGCAACATTCGACTTATATGGCTATTATTGAATTAGTAGATAAAATCAACAATGCTGTTGAACGTAATAGAACCACAGTTGGCATTTATTTAGACTTGTCTAAAGCATTTGATACGATTGATCATGACATCTTGCTTTATAAGTTAGAACATTATGGCTTTAGAGGAGTTGCATTGGAATGGTTCAAGAACTATCTTTCTAACAGAAAGCAATTTGTTTATTATAATTCATGCAAATCTGACCTTAAAGACATAAGATGTGGCGTACCCCAGGGTTCAATATTAGGCCCTCTCTTGTTTAAATTGTATATCAATGATATTATAAATACGTCGTCAGTATTGGAATTTATCCTCTTTGCAGATGACACTACAATCTTGTATTCCCATAATGAAATTGAAAGCAGGGTTGATATAATTAACAGGAGCTCCAAGAAGTAACAAATTGGTTCAAAGCCAATAAAACGCAAGTAAAACAAATTTCATGCTTATGGGTACCCGTCAAAACACTGCCAAATATGAAAATAATATTACAATTACACTTGACGGTACAGATCTTACCAGAGTGAATAAAACCAAATTCCTTGGTGTTATAATTGACGAAAACTTAACGTGGAAAGAACGTATTAGTGCCATCTCTAAATCCATATCTAGAAATGTTGGTATCCTGAAGAAACTTAAATACTTTATTCCAAAACGCATTTTACATTCTTTGTATTGTACACTTATTCTTCCGTTTTTAAACTATGGAATTTTGGTTTGGGGAAATTAGACCTACCTGGATAGAGTATTGAAATTACAAAAACGGGCGGTTTGCAATGTTCACTTTAAATGTCACAGTAAGCCATTGTTTGAAGAACTCAATATTCTAAATGTATACGATATTTTCAAATTGGAACTGGGAGTGTTTATGTTTAAATATTCAACTAGTAAACTTCCATCCATTTTTAATGACTATTTCAATACAAGATGTAATATTCACGACTATCTCACGAGAAATGCAAACAATTATGCCCTGCAGAAAAATAAAACTAATTTTGCATCTAAAGGAGTCAGGTCATGCGGACCAAACCTCTGGGACATAATGCCTGATAATATTAAAAATAGCAAAAATCCAAATGAATTCAGAAAAAAGTATAAATACGCTCTCATTCATCAGCAAATTTAATTTGTCATTGATCCTGGAACTTACCCCCTCCCCCCCCCCTTTCTTGTTTTTTTCGTCGTCTTTTTTGTATGGTCATTTTTGTTTCATGTTATTATTTAGTTTTTCATTAATGCAACAAAGTTAATTTGCTGAGGAATGACCGCTTCTGGCCTCTTTTGGCCTTTTGGTCATCCCCTCCACTACATTGCTTTGTTTATATGTATGTTATGTAACCATCTATTTTCAAAGTGCATGTATATTTATTCATGTTCATATTGTCATTGTGAGTGGAAATAAAGATATTTTCTCAATTCTGTTTAAACAGAAGTACAAATATTATAATTTATTTTCAAACAATTTATTACCAGAACCAGTTGAAGACGTATGCGATCCAAACCCTTGCCAGAACTCTGGCGCGTGTACTCCCGATACCAATACCCAGCAGGGTCTTACTTGTACTTGTGCAGTCGGATTCTCAGGTGACTTGTGCGAAAACACTGATGGTAAGTTTTCATTTTAATGAATATAAACTGAACAGAAAAAGAAACTTATAATTATCAATAGTGTGTGTCCACTATGTGCTTGGAAGCATTCATTGCATCTGCTACGGGCGCTGTTCACCAGGTTTCTCATGCTATCTTGGGGGAGATTGACTGTAAGTGACATCACCATTATTTCATTATGCTTTGAAACTCTACTTTGCTGAAATTTCCAGACCCATGACAGCAAGTGGTTCCATGTCAGCGCATTTCACTGTTGTGTCAGTTGTGCTACTGTTTGGTCAATGACATGTTTTTGGAGTAGAGTATTGAAGTAATCCTGTGTGCAGTTTTGTTTTCATTTTGATGGGCAGGATTTTAAGATATGACCTGGTGAAAAATTATAAGTTTCTTTTTGTGTTCAGTTTACCAATTTTAAAATCCACCGAAAGCAGGGAAATGTTCGTAATTTTTCTCCAAATACTGAAGTTTTCCCACCAGGTTTGTGGTTAAAGGGGGCAAGCAGATACGGATTTACATAATTTTGCGATGAACAATGAACCACATATTTGAAAAAGTACCTGATAATGAGTAGCCAAAATTTAAAGTACGGGTCGGGTGGTAGCCATTTCAATTTCCATCAGGTTTGTGGTTAAAGGGGCAAGCAGATACGGATTTACATAATTTTGCCATAAACAATGAACCACATATTTGAAAAAGTACCTGATTATGAGTAGCCAAAATTTAAAGTACGGGTCGGGTGGTAGCCATTTCAATTTCCATCAGGTTTGTGGTTTAGGGGCAAGCAGATACGGATTTACAGTAGTTGATAATGAGTAGTCAAAATTTCAAGTACGGGTCGGGTGGTAACCATTGCAATTCTCAATAAATTATTTTAAATATATAACAAGCTATGGTATATTAAACTCTCCAACGCCTTGGTTTCGTCTCAGCTACAGATACAACCCCTGGTGCCCCTTGCGCTTCAAACCCCTGCCAAAATGGTGGCACCTGTGGCGAGGAGCAAAATGGAATGTTTTTCATATGTCTCTGTCCACCGACTCATACTGGGAACTTATGTGAACTTCTAACGGGTAAGTTGAAATTCAGAAACATTGTTTTCATTCTCACAACGAAAACGATAACCATGCTAAGGTGAGGAATTCATAATCATGGCAAGAAAATCGCCACAAAATTGAAAAAAGGGACTGTAATGCTGAAGTATACATACCAACTATATCAAATAAAGTACAGCCTTAAGACAGAGTTCTTTGTGAAAACACGTGGTTTTATATTAGTACAATTGAAAAGCCATTTGCAGGTCAATTAACCTTTAAAAATATTTTCCAAATAATTCAATTTTCTTTGAAGATTAACTGTAGAATTGAAAAGTACATTTTACCCTCTATTTTGTATTTTCAGGATCGTGTGACCCTAATCCTTGCCAAAATAGTGGTGTGTGTGACGCTGGGGTGTGCGCGTGTGTAAATGGATTTACAGGACCTATATGTGAAATACGTGAGTTACCTTAGGTGATATTTATTACAAAGCAAAGGTTTAAACGATGCCAAAGAAAAAAAAATCCCCTTTTATGGGGGTGCGGAGGGTTTGGTCACATCCCAAAATTCCACAAACGAGGCAAAAAATTCACCTTTTGCTGATTGTTTCAATAAAAGGTCCAAGGCTTAGAGAAAGTATGGCTAAAATAGTGTACTTTTTGTTGATGAGGTGTTTCTAAAGTCCCCCATGACTCTTTTTTTCTGCGAACGGATCTTCTCGTGGTTAAAACCAATTTTAAAGATTTTTCTTTTCATGTTTTACTTTTTTGAATCATTAAAGATAAATTCCAAATAAGATAATGACCAGAAATTGCCCTTGTTTGATATGAAGCATTTAGTATAAATACCGTAGTTGAGCATCTGATGTAATTTCATTTAAATGGCAGAGTTTTCTATTCCAATGATTCTTGAGCGATGATAGAAGATACATAGATTTTAGTCTACCTGCAAATGATTAGTTTTTGCTTGTTCACACTGTAGTGAACAAGGAAAAACTAATCAATTAATTTTAACAATGGAATATGTTGTTCTTTTGATCAATATAATCAAAGCTCCCGGAGTCAGTGTTTGTGATCCGAACCCTTGTATGAATGCAGGGACCTGCATTCCCAACGCAAATGGACAAGTGTTTACGTGTGTCTGTGCCGCTGGATTCATTGGTACTCTTTGCGAAATTCAAGCAGGTATGTTTATTTTTTTAAAAAGATTGATTTTCATATCTTCTAATATTATTCAAAATTATCATGTTGATAAAGCTAAAAGATCATTTAAGATGTCCACAAATCACGTTTTTATACCTTTTTGGCTAGGTTAGTGAAGAGGTTGTCAAATTATTCTCATATTAAAAAAAATAAAATCAGTAATGATTTCTCTTCTCAATTATGATTTTTTAATGATTTTCTTTAAAATGCCATTATTTTCCAAATATGACACTTTTCCGAACATTCACTTCAGTATGATTTTGGGTTAATTTGAACAATTTTGGACAAAAATCTAAAAACTCTTATAGGTATACTTAAATTGTTGAAGGACAGTTGTTATGTACATGTAACCTTATATCTTATCTCTTTAAAGATGTCTGTAACCCTAGCCCTTGTCAAAATGGCGGCACCTGTGCTTCTGACACAGGTTCTGCAGTATGCTCATGTCCGACAGGTTTTGTAGGAAGTCAGTGTGAGATACGTAAGTATATTTCAAGAGGATTTTTTTTGTAATATTCAATATTTTCCCCTGTTTATCTCTATCTACCTACCTCTTTCAGACCGGACCATTTCCTTATCTTAGCACTTAAGTGACCAAGGGGTTTCACTCCCGTTGGTGCCCAAGGGGGGGGGGGTCCATGGGACCCCCCTAAGGAAACCACTTTCCCGAGGGAATTTTGTACGAAATTTATACCACATGTGAAGGGTCATAATACAACTCCAAATCAGCAATAAAAAATGAAATTTGTTATTTGGGCTGCAAATTAGGGGCAAAACATTGTTTTCAAAATGCGAAAAATGGGCAAAAAGACGGAAAATTCAAATGAGCCTTGCGCTTACATCAAACTTTTTGGAAACTTATTTTATGTTGATATCTACTCTAGAAGACCTAAATTACATATATTTACCAAAAAACTTGAAGTTTTAGCATTCCTGTATTTTTAACGGGTGTTGCAAAATACACATCATTTTCTCATATACTTTGTACAGTAACGGTTTAGCAACGTCCACAATGAAATTGTTTGTTTTCAGCACATAAAGGGTTAATTATTTTTAATGTTACTATTATTTGTTTACTTATATGTATGTGTGAACATATATCAGCAAAAAAAAAATTGGCTTTGGTTCTTTTATTTTATTTAATATTCTCAGTTGACTTCCGTTAGTGCCCAAGGGGGGGGGGGTCCATGGGACCCTTACTAATTAACTCATTAACGGCTTGGCCGGTTTTAATTTTTTTGGTATGAAAAGAAGCGCATTTAAAAGTCAGACAATTACAAAAAAATTCGGCGCGAAAAACCCACGCGTAAAGCGGCCAGCGCGAAAACAAATTTGGAGGGTCCTTAGGACCCCCCCTTGGTCACTTAAGTGTTAGTTTACATAAGATCACGCCGAAATTTCTAGAGTTTCTTCAATATTGACTTTCGTTTGCTAAGAGTAGTACTCCTTCATGCGCACATTTCCACACAGCTTTTAAGAATATGACCCAATCGTTACACGTCTTGGTGTATTTCAATATGGTTAATGATCTAATTTTCACAAGTTGCTGTGAAAAAAAATGAGACAACTTTATTGCTAGAGCCGACTGGAAGCAAAACGCCTCGTAAAGGAAACAAATTATTCACACGGCGTTTCTTGTTTTCATCAGATTCTACCATAACTTCTAAAGTACACAATATCTACCAACAACCTATCACATCAACCTCTATTACCTACACATATTTAAATATACAGGCATTGTACTTTTCTCAGTCTTAAAGTAAAACCTTGATGAGGTTTCATTCTCTGGTTTTCTTTTCATAGCAATTCCTGTTACCTGTGATCCTAATCCTTGTTTGTACGGTGGTCAGTGTCAGCTCAACCAAGGAAATAGCATCAACTGTGTGTGCATCAATGGCTACTCTGGTGATAGATGTGAAATTGGTAAGGAAACATGACTTTGTTTTGATAATGGTAAACATCATCCTGCGTACAGAAAAACGTTTCGGTTTGTCTCTCCTGGAAATGCCAGGCCATGGTCAACTCCACTTAGCTCTTCCAAGACTGATTGTAATATTATGGGTGATCACCGCACCAATCACGGAATACATTACAACAAGCTTCCACGCGCGAGCAGTGACAAACTATAATGAGGATGATGTCATACACTAGGCCATTTACATATTTCTCTAAGCCAATTATCGCGCGCCTGTGAGATCCGGTGATAAGGAAGTAGTGCATAAACATACGCAAACCCGAAGCCGGTGCAGTCACTGAGTGTGTATGCATAAATATAAGCATGAGGTGATCACGCTGGATCGGCTGGGTTATTAGCATATGTTATGAATATTGCATAGGTACCTATAGTGAAAGTGTTCAGATTGTTTTGAAATTTGGCTCGAATATTCATAAGGGTAGAACGGTATCTACCTGAGCAGATAATTTAGTGAATGAAGATACTAGTGCCTAGTAAAAAGCCCCCACATATAGGCCCTGTAAGCAGTGAGGTTTCAAAGTACTGATTTTGGAAGCTGCAGGTACCTGTATGAATTTTCACAAAAGTTTAATATTTTGGTATTAATAGAAAACAAGTGTAATTTACATTCCGTAAATATACTATATCCAAAACAGGATTATGTTGGGAGTAATGACTTCACAAAGTCGAGTTACGTGCATTTTCCCTGTACCAATTTATATGTGTGCTGTGCAGCGTGCGTGCATTTTCAACATTCACGTTTCTATGGAGGATGTTCGTCAACTTTTTGTAATGAACTTGCACGATAGATATTTAGAAAACTTTAACAAGTACAAAATAAAATAATAGCAAGATACTGTATATCAAGGTGCTAAAATTTCTTAAAGCTTTGAGAATATGTTTGTTTTTTGATGAATTTATCATGCAACTAATGGTGTACTTCTAATGTGTAACATACTTTTTTTAGATCCATGCGTATCATCGTCACCTTGTCTTAACGGAGGAGGTTGCTTCCATGATGGGGCTGGGACATTAATTTGTGACTGTCCTATTGGCTACAACGGAGATCTCTGCGAGAATGGTAATTTCCTATCGGACTCATTTTAACCAAAGTCATTATGTTTTTGTTTGTTTTACAATAAATATGTTTCCATTTCTTTAGCTGTAGAAGAACACTCAAATATTTTGCAAACAAATTCTTGCACAAAGTGTAAGAGAAGATTTTTTTTAAATCCCTCTTCTCTATTTATTCACTCTTAGCTGAAAATCCATGCGACTCAAACCCATGTCAGAACGGAGGACAATGTTCACTAAATCAGGATGGGACTTTCTCATGTGCATGTAATCAATGGCTATTATGGAGACAGGTGCGAAATAGGTACGAAATTCTAGGGAAGTCACTTTTGCAACTTATCTGACATTACATACGGTACGGTATTCAAAAGCAAAATAAAAGTCAGGTGTGAAGAACCTTAGAATAAGTGTTTATTAAGGGTCTCGTATTTTTAAACAAAACCTTCATTAAAGCCTATTATTTTGACGTCCTTGGTGCGCTGGGTCGGAACCTTGTCTTAATGGCGGAGGGTGTTTCCATAATGAGCAGGAACGCTGTTTTGCGTATGTCAGAATGGCTACACGGGTGACTTCTGCGATATAGGTATATCATCGATAATATTCCACTAAGTATTGCCGTTTTTATAATCAGTTATTGAAGATGTGGACCATGATTTTGGTGGGGTTTGTTGAACAGTTAAGACCTACAGTGAGTTGCTAAATGAGTAACCGAAAAATCACCAAAAATCAGATTTTGCATGTATGTAACAAGTACAGGTATCTAACATACTCCTGCAAATGAATAAACCAGAGCACCCCATAAGGACAGAATCGGAGATTGTAGTCATTCTGTCCCGTTTCGGACACTTTACTACAACACGTAATTGAATGGAGAATCGTATCTTGGAACACTTGCCGTGTTCTTCCTCTTCGGTCAATCTAGCTAGAAAAGGTAACTTATGAGAATCTACAGATTTATCCTTCACTGTTGAAGCTATTCCTGCAACTTTCAAAATTTTTCAAATCACTGATAGCGCCTTTAAAACGGAATCAAAACAGCTCTTAAATCGATCAGCCGTTGTGCAATATCCACATCAAATACTCCATATTCTATTCTAAATTTGACTCAGACTGGTCGATTGAAGTTAATTTGTTTTTAACTATGTTAAACAGTTTTAAGTGCAATCCTTTGTTTTTAATTATACATGTTTAATTATAAACTGCATTTACCTTTTATGTAACAAATGTCTTGTGGTAATTGTCCTACAGTCCTCGGAAATAGATGGTGGGTTGCACCCATCATTTTTGATTTCTTGGTCCTGACTTTTATGTACTTTCCTTTGCTTGTTTGATATTTTAAGAAATGAATAAATAAATAAAATTTATAGAATAAAATTTCATCACTGTATGCTAATTGACATGTTTAATAGTGCACAATCAACAAGCAGACTATTGTCATTTTCCTCAAGTTGCTCCTAAAATTGATTCTTTTTAGCACCGGCGAATCCAGCGACCATACACCATGTCAAATGTAGGCCAATGTGTCTCTACGTCTCCTCAGACTACCAATGTAATTGTGTCGATGGGACATGGGCACCAGTGTGAGACTTTAAGTTCATTATGTTTTTTATTCCTTTGGTTTTGATATTGTAAAGCGATGTTTATCTTGAATAAAGACATGATTTTGTGATGGCTCCAAAGGCAGCGGACATTTGGGAAGCCATCTCAAATAATGCTCTTATTGATACTAGTTTCTTAATTGGACTCATCCATGCATTTCTTATTGCTGATTCTAAAGTTATTCATGAAAATACAAAATTTTGATATTTTGTTGAAAAAGATAGCATCGAAATGAATATAGTCGTCTTCGGGCCCGAAGGGTAAGGTAGCGGTCATTATAGAATGGGGGATTTCCAACTTTTTTCGGTGAAAACATTTCGCATTCTCCCTTCGCTTCCGTTCAAAAATCTCGCATTCCCCCTGATTTCTCATTAAAAGTTTGTTCCCTCCTCTCCTTGATGCAAAATATCATATCCCCCTCTCGCTCACAATTTGTTTTCGTATTCCCCCTGAAATGCTCCCGTCCTCCTGGCGTAAATAGTGACCCCAAGCAGGATTATTCAGTCCAAATTCTGATGAATCTACTTTGATGATTCGTATTTCTTTTTGGCCGCCTTCCAAAGTAAAATGGGTTTTTTATGCAAGAAATAATCTTTTCTCAATGGCATTTCTGTCAGAATGTGGCTTTCAGAAGAAAACGGTTTTGGAGAATGCCTAATTAAAATGGATTTAATTCAGTATTGGTCCCATTTTGATCCAGTCACAATGGATGTCATCGTTGATATCAAGGAATCGCGGATTTGGCATCAGCAATAGAAGTAGGTAGTCGCGCAAACTATTTATCATGATCTATGATACATTGAAATGACCTATGGACCATGCCTATGGACCATTGTTTCCAAAACTAAAGATGTTTCAATGCTTGCATAAGAAGAGTTGATCCCGGGGGGTTGTCTACAAATAGAAAATACTTGCAGAGAATCCGATGACATATGGATTTTTCACTTAAATTTCTAACGACCAAATTTTCAATTCTTTCAAAAAAGGATAACAGAAAAGACTAATTATGATTTCACTAATATTTTCATACGCAGCCGTCGACCCATGTCTTCCAAACCCATGCTTAAACGGTGGAATTTGTGCAACAGATCTCCAAGGAAACGCAGTATGCACTTGTATAAATTTCTTTACGGGTGATACCTGTGGAATAGGTACGTAGATCGTCAGGTAGATCGTATGCACGGGATAAGCTTGCTCCATACTGACTTACTAAAGCTTACTTTTGGGAAGATTTCTCTACTGCATTTATTGGTTAACATGCACATACTCTTATTGTGTTTTAGCTATGACTAAGTCCATGTAACTGAGTCAATAATATAAGATTCTATAGGATAATATAAAAATACCCATAAAGCAAAATAATACAGAGAGGCTCTTCCGGTTTTCTTATATAATTTTCGCGAGTTTGGTAAATTAAGATTTTGGGTTATTGACAGAGTGTCATGCCTACACCATTAAATGTTTAACAGTAACCGTCTCGATCTAACCGGGATTTGGAATGATTTTCGTTTTTGGTAGTGTATAATTGTAGAGCATTTTTCTGAAAGTGAAAACATCGTCACATTTATTCAATCTTAAGAATGTTGAATTTTATTTATTAAAAAATCGGCATATAATAATTCACATACTCGCACTCATGCTACCTATCTACTGCCACGACTGTCAAAAATTCCTATTTCATGATTTTCATTAATTAATAATTTGTTCCTTGTGCATGGTTGGTTTCAGATTTCAGATTTTCAGATTTTATTTGTCAATCAATCAATCATCAGTTGCAAAATTGTAACAGTAAATATTGTATATACAAATAGAATAATAATATGAAAAGAAAAGTGATAATATAGAATAACAAATTACCAGTTATACATAATAATATAATAATGATAATGTGAACAGGCACTTCAAATATATATAATTTGCAATTAATGTAAAACGAATCAATGTATGTAACTCAAATCAATGGTTTGTATTTCTAACAGTTATATAGCATGCGCTTTCGTTAGTATGATGTAATCACTGACAATACAATTATCGACGTAATGTGTTTAATATGTCCAACATAAGCGTGATGATCTTTTACTCTGATGTAGCACCCCAACCCTGCACTCCAAATCCGTGTCAAAACCAAGGTACTTGTACACCAACTCCAAGAGGCATTGTCTGCGAATGTTCAGTTGGGTACGGTGGTGACTACTGTGAAATAGGTAAGACAACCAGCTTTGTAATATTGGATTGAATCGACGGGGACATTCTAAAGTGTGGGGACAGGTTGGAGTATGAATTACACCCGTCGTTTCGTTTCATATGCCTGATTGCACTAATAAGTACATAGCCCGGGGGGGGGGGTACTCAGTGGAAAAGGGTAGGTACATATGTGCCGCCGATATGGGTCGCATTTTCACGCCTTACTATAACAATGGGTCGTTTTCCCACCATGCTACTATAAAGATGGGTCACTTTTTGAGGTCATTGCTACTATATAAATGGGTCCATTTTTCAATTTGCTCGCAATTTACTATGAAAATGGGTCGATTTTTCCAATTTTTGCTAAATCAACAATGAAAATGGTTGATTTTCTGATTTTTGGAGAAAGTTACTATGGAAATGGTCCGATTTTGCTAAGATTACTATGAAAATGGTGCGAAATTTCAAGTCCAACTATATAAATGGGTCGAAATTTCGAAACCAACTATATAAATGGGTCATATTTTTGTACAATTTGGTCACTATAAACATGGGTCGATTTTTTGACCCGGGGGAGGCACACCTGTACCCAATTTTAGGTCGAGTACCCCCCCCCCGGGTATATAGATCTGAGCTGATTGCTAAAACAATTACTTTTGCACATCTCGACGTTATTGTCCGAAGAATTTCATAATTTTGGTTCATAATCTAGATATATAGCTCCCTTCTACCTGAGCAGTGATTACGGTCTAAATTTATTAGACCTCTCGGTTAAAAAAAATAGTCGCGACATCTTCGCGATGTCGAATTGAATGGTTATCGTTGGTTTGCACCGCCAAAACCTATGTCGAACACGCGGGGTCGAATTAAACCAATGAGCACGTGCATGTACTCTACGGAATAAAGCGCAACACACGTAACAATGAATGATATAACCCACGTACTCGAACACCAATGGTGATTGGCTAACTTCGAATCCACGAATGAACCCAAGTTCTGTCGGAGTTGGACAACCATAATCGGTGGGTCTAATACATACATCTATGGGCAGCCATTGAGTCAAAAGGGTACAATTAATGCTTAACATGTTTAAGGTACGGTAGTGCAAAATGCAAAAGCCCAACGCAACCGATTCGACAGCTTGACAAAATCATTTTTAAAATGATTATGAATTTGATAGAATGCAATATGATATTGTGGAAAAATACCCTGAATATTATTACCCAATTGCATATTCGTTAATACCTGTAGCTGTTGATCCTTGTACACCAAATCCATGTGTGAACGAAGGTGTATGCTACCCAAATCAGATTCAGCCTGGTGGATGGGCGTGTACCTGTCCTCATGGCTACACTGGGCTAACGTGTGAAATAGGTGAGTCATTGGGTTTATCTCCTGTTTGTTTGTTTGTTTTAGTTGTTGTTTTGTTTAATCAAGAACAAAGTGATCTGAAAGTATTTCTGTTTAGCCTATTTTAATGGTTCTGCTGCAGTATTTAAGGCAGGGGAATGGTGGATTTGAGAGAAATCCATTTTTTTTGTTAGAAGGAGCTAGGAGGGGGATATGAGAGGGAGAGAGGGAGAACCTGAACTTTAAATGGAAAATTTCATAAAATAAGGGGGAATGTGATTTTAAGAAACTGAAGCTAAGTGAAAAAAATCAATTCCTCCACCCCTCTGGTGTAAATAATGACGACTCCCCATGGCGTGTAAGTATGTGTTACATCTTTTCGCAACGAAGAGCGGAATGATATTGATACTTGTGTTTCAATCTGGCACCCGAACATTGTTATTGTTCTTGAACATATGAAGTATCTACGGAATTGTGGCGAATATTCCAGTTTTGGTTGAATGCGTTTTTTTTTTTGGAATGTGAAGTATTTTCGGAATTCTGACGAATTTTCCAGTGTTGGAAGAATGTACGTTGTCATGGTTTGTAGTCTGTTCGTGTATGTTCAATAAGTTACAGAGACCAGAATACATTTGTGAGTGTTACCTATTCTGGATTAAACTAATTTATAACTTTTTCATCACTGTTTTAGCTCCTGGACCATGTAGTACAAACCCGTGTCATAACGGTGGGACATGTACTGCCGACTCCCAGGGTATCATTACTTGCACGTGTGTTGCAGGATATATGGGAGATAGATGCGAAAATGGTAAATTGATTGAGTTGAGAGCTTTTTAAAGCAGCGAATTAGGCAAACCCTAGTACGTAGAAGCTTGTGTTTAACAGTTGTCACCCGTAGAATACCACACTCTAACAATGAACTGCTTTTTAATAAACTGATTAAGATCTTTAAAATAAAGTCTGATTAACTATGAAATTGTTACCAAAATAATGAAAGAAAAAAGTTGACACCGCATAACGGGCCGCATAATAATTATGAGATCTAGGGTCTACTTCGACATGGAGCCCTATCACCAAAAACACCCGATTCCAACTTTTAGGATAAATTGCTACATCGGTTTGGGTATTAGAATAAAAATTATTATCATGGCATCCAAATACGTACCTTTGTGAAGAACCTTTGATCCTGCCTTCTCCTCAAGCCGCTGAAAGATGCATTTGCATTCCCGGTTTGCTTACGTGCCATAGGGGGGACGGGTTGGCGCAGCGTATCGTCCCTCACCTTCACCATGAGGTCTAGGGTTCGATTCCCGGCAGGCGCTCGTTCTCGGTGGCTTTATGTGAATTTGGTTTCTCGAGTCCATACTCGTTCCCGCAGGTTTTCTCCGGGTCCCCGGTTTCCTCCTGCTTCTAAAATCAGCCTCTTGGCTAAATCTTGTTCTGGTATTATGGTTTTCTCTGATGCTGATCGCCTTTCATGGGAGCCGCACAGCGCCTGATCACGTTTAGTGGATATGTCGCGCGTTAAAAATACAAAATTATTATTATTATATATACTATATCCGACTCTTCTCTAAATGTCCCTATTTGAACTTCCCATATCCACCCGAATCTGAAATGTCTTACTGTCTTGTGTGTCTTTCTTTGTTCTAAAGAATCGTTTTAATTTGCAGCTCTGCAATACATAATGCAAGATGTAGCTCTCTGTGTCATCGTGACGATGTTCTTGTGTCGTGAGATTGTTACTTCACTGCAAAAACTGGAGTGTTAACTTTAACACCATGGGTGTTAATTTTAACACCATTCTGGAGTCAATACGGGACCACTCCCACTGGTGTTAGATTACACCATGTTAGTGTTATATTAACACCAATTTTGGTGTTACAATGTATGATATAACACTGATTGGTGTTAATTTTACACCACATATGGTGTTAATCATTTTTTTAACACTACTGGGTGCAAAATTGACACTACTGGTGTCATTTAACACCGTCCCGGAGTCAATACGGGACCACTCCCTCTGGTGTTAATTAACACCGAACTTTGGTGTTAACATTTATATTTGTAATGTGTGATATTTTAGTAGAAACATGTTTTATTTTGTGCTTCTATTATAACTGCTTGCATCTAACAAATCATAAACAGAACACCAACATCCATAATTAAAATTATGCAGCAACACCGAGTGGTGTTAAATCCTAAATTTCAACACCACAAACTAACACCAACAAGCTTGACACCGACTTGGTGTTAACATTTTAAAACCCCAGTTTTTGCAGTGTTATTGTTCGCTTTGCTCCAAATTGAATAGTTTATATACCGTATGTTGTTCCTAAATTTTTCATAACAATTATTGTTTTTGCTGCATAAGCAGTGGCGTACCGAGGCAGTCGATCCAGAGGGTGCAAAATTTCCAAGTCGTCCCGCCAGAGGGGGCAAAAATTTGTATGTCGTCCCGTTGAATTGCTCCAATTAAGTCTGAATTTGACGAAATGCGCGCGTAGCGCGCGAAAATCGCAAAATTTACTTTGATTTTGCCCAAATTTAGGCTGAAATTGGTCAAAATTGCCCGAAAAAGAGGGGTGAAAATGCATATTTTGGGCCATATCGTCCCGCTTTTTCGAGCCAGAGGGGGCAACTTGCCCCCCTGCCCCCGGTCGGTACGCCACTGTGCATAAGCTTTATTGTGATATTTGAACATAACATATTCTGTGTTAGAATTGTTGTTTTGATCTAGGCCTATATTATAGATTCCACTTTTGTCTGGATTAAATCTTATACTGTATTTCATAGCTCTTTTCATGTAAAGGTATTGAGAGCGCAACAGAACGACTAATATCGGTCTATATCCAATTCTGTTGTACGGTTAGATCAAATTAAAATATTACAATTGTAACCCTTTTTAAAGAGAGCACTGGCACATTTTGAAAATAAGTACAGCACTCAAGAATTTTGTATACATTAATCCTCACCTGAATGCCCCCCACCTGAAAAAGTCCAAATCAGCGCTATATGGTGTAACCTAACGAACTCCGGAGTGTTTTATTCAGCAGACAACGGATATGGCGTGTAACACAATACACACCACTTATCTCATATCTATCTAACGGCCGCAGCCGAGATGCTGTTCAACCATGTAGCGCCAAAGGTCCCTGTTTTGGTCCATTAGGGTGGGGATGTCAGATGGGAGCCTGCTGGATGTCTCGAGATCACATCAATGTAGTTAAAGGAAGGGCGACGACCCCTGTTTTTGGCATGGTAACTTCACAGTTGACGTCCTGAACTACTTTGGTCAATCGCACGAGACATGACGGCAAAATCTTGCACGCACGTCGTTGGGCACAGAAGATGAAATTGGAGGATATCTCCATACATCTGGCTTTGGGTCTTGTCTCGCGCCAGATCGTTTTTGTATTCCCATAAGAAGCTTGGTGTATGGTGCATTCAGTCTCTCCTGTCCTCTTTCTTCATGGTCCCGGTCTCAGATCATATACAGATAACTCTCTACACAGGCTCTAAAGATTTCAGCTTGGTTGAATTGGAGATACCATATTGCCATAAGTGGTGTAGTTTATTGCAGGCATTCCAAGCTGTCCTTTTGCGTGACAGGAAGGCTTCTTGCTGTCGGCACATATGACCCTAGATCTTTTGAAGTCCTTGACCTCTTTGAGTTGGCTACAACCGCTGCTGTGCAGATAGGTTGATCGTCTTCCTCATTGACAGTCAAAAACACCTACTGGTATAGTTATTCCCTCGGCATCCACCCTGTTTCTCCGGTCTGTGACCTTTGTGGCTTTAACATAATTCAGTACGAGTCTGTGATATTCATGTAATAAACATATTTGTTGAAAGTTACTGCAAATCCAAAAGTTAGCCTAATCATTACTGGATGCCATATAGCTCCTTATTGAGCTGGTCCATATCCGTTTTGTAGGTCCTAGGTCCAAGGCCCTATCCTACCATTTGAGAGCAAATTTAAGAAATTTCATTTAGTTCAAAAATGTGCCTGTGTCGCTTTAAATATTTGAAATGATGGTCGAGGCCAAACGACATTTTAGCACTTGCCCTAAAGTCTAACCGTCGATGGAATCTTGTAGAGTAAGCATTTATCTATTGTACGCCTGTCGCATAGGATACTGTGTGTTAGCTAAGCAGGAACTAATATTGACATCGACAATCACATTCAAACATCTCGGGTAAAACATGTTTAACATATTTATTTCAAAAGAAGATTATGTACTGGTGTTATACGGCCCATTGATTTCCCGCCAAAACATTACAACGGAATAAAATTATATTTTCGTACTTTTTTTGGAATATTGTTGGCCGTACAACACGATTGCCCGATTCAACAAAATATGTGAATGTTATTATATGAAAGGCTTTTAATTGTGCCATAATCTTAAATTCGATGGGAGGAACGAGCCATGAGTTCGAAGAATTCGTGGTGCCGTTTAAAATGTGGTATAAAATAGATAAAGAATTATCGTAAACCTATAATGACAAAGCGGGTTTTCGGGTTCTTTACAATTTACAAGCCCAAACCTTTTATTTATTTATTGCTTAAAATTCTCGCAAAGACATAGTTGAGTTGTCGTCGCTTGTGCGCGGTATGATACAAAATTGGCCGAATACAATCCAGTGTTCCGATATAATTATTGATAAGAATAAACAAAAATTATGATTTCTATAAGATCTGTATTATTTATTATCACTTGTTTCCTGAAATTTCTTTATTTTTGTTGTTATTATTATTAAATTCTTTTGATTTTGAAAAAAAAGTGAACCAATAACGAAAAAAAAAAAAAAAAAAAAATAGAACACAGCGAATCAAACATTTTGGTTTTGACAAACAGTCGAATCACATTCAGTGGCCATTTTGAATAAGAAAACAGTTGTTTCATGGTATTTTAATACTGTCATCAGTTAGTAACCATTCATGTCTTTAACACACACCACTTAAAATAACCATCTCCCTTTATTTAATTTAATTACACGCATTCATAAGTAAGTCAAACGTTCAAACGCCGTTTTCTCAGAACTAGCATTTATGCTGATTCGACAGTATGCAGAACCCACGACGATATGAAAGGCTTTTAATTGTGCCATAATCTTAAATTCGATGGGAGGAACGAGCCATGAGTTCGAAGAATTCGTGGTGCCGTTTAAAATGTGGTATAAAATAGATAAAGAATTATCGTAAACCTATAATGACAAAGCGGGTTTTCGGGTTCTTTACAATTTACAAGCCCAAACCTTTTATTTATTTATTGCTTAAAATTCTCGCAAAGATATAGTTGAGTTGTCGTCGCTTGTGCGCGGTATGATACAAAATTGGCCGAATACAATCCAGTGTTCCGATATAATTATTGATAAGAATAAACAAAAATTATGATTTCTATAAGATCTGTATTATTTATTATCACTTGTTTCCTGAAATTTCTTTATTTTTGTTGTTATTATTATTAAATTCTTTTGATTTTGAAAAAAAAGTGAACCAATAACGAAAATAACGTTTTGGTTGCAAATTTTTCAGTTAGGTCTAAAAGGTTTTTGCATATCGCAGTGCTAAACTAGAAACTAATACTTAGAGTGATTAATTGTTGCAAATCTGCAGCCTAATCGAACAACTACATTGCAACTATTGTTTTTAGCGCGTCCCTGTGCTTCCGAACCCTGTCAAAATGGTGTGGCACAGTGTCTTCAAAGCAGTACCGGTGGTGATCACTTTTGTTTCTGTATTCACGGCTACACTGGACACTTTTGCGAAATAGGTATGAATATTATTTTGGATAATTATAACGAGTATTTTGACTATTTTCCTTTACATGTATTTAGTATGTTCCGATAAATGTATTCTTATAAGTAGATATAAAAAATAGACATGCCAAACTCTTTTAGTACCTTGCCATCTGCCACAATTTTTGACGCGTATGGATGCTCAAGAAAAACAATTCTGCTTAAAAGATAGATGAGACTACAAAAAAATCCGCTGAACGTTTTACTCTATTCGGTTTAGTCTTGTCCGTTTAAACACTGAAATTTGTAACATTGCATACCTCAAAGCGCAAGGTCAGTATGGGCAAGGGTCCGGGTTCGAAGCAACAAGGCGGTACCATGCGGTGTAATTTACGTTAGAAAGATAAAGTTGTTTGAACAGTAGAAGACAATTATGTGTACCAAATCGGCCTATTGGAGAGAGTGTGTGTATGTCTGTGTGTGTTAGAGAGATAGTGTATTTGCCCCTATTCAAGATATTTTGGTTCATAAATGTTAGGACGCTCCTAAGTCCTCTACTCAATTTAATATTTTATTATCATGCGAGAGGTAAAGACCTTAAATCTGACACCAGTCAATGTATTTTCAAACATAATTCAATACATGTGCTCCTTAAACATAAGTTCATACCTTGGAAAATACCGCAGTGGAGAGATACATCCCAAGTTGGTGGGCGTTCAACGCAGACTGACGAGTATGCAAGACAACGCCCATTTCTTTCCGGTATATATCCCTCCGCTAATGACAACTGGTGTGGCATAAAGTAGCTCCATAACAATAACATCAAAATGAAACATTTTCCGGACCTTAAATTTCACTGGGGTAATTCGAAAAGTACACTTCCAAATTCATCACAAACTTAACACCGGGCTTAACACTTAACAACTTTCTTACCCAAACAGCACCCCCGGATCCATGCGCCCATAACCCGTGCCAAAATGGAGGCACGTGTAGCGAGCCAACAGATGGAGTCATTGCCTGTCAGTGTCCCGCTGGCTTTATTGGAAACCACTGCGAAACATGTAAGTGAATGTTAACAACATATTTGAAAGTTCATTGTTTTAAATGACATGGATGAAATAAGTTTCAATCGAGGACAGTTAGGTAGAGTGGGGATCCACTTACTGAAGCAAATTCAATAATCAAATAACGAAACACAAGCTATTGATACCCCCCTTAGAGGGTGGCATATTCTTGATTGCGATAAAAATTCTTAGACACATTCGACGACACTCTTAAAAGGTTTAGTTGAGCGAAATTTCGACCGTTTTTAAAGCCTGACTCGAATGAGGGCGCGCTCAATTTCAAACAAATCGTGTTTTTTGCATATGACATAATGCTTGTCCATATACTAATATTGTGGAAATAACAAAGCTCAAAATCGAGCCGTTCATATAGAAAATCACAATTTTGTTATAAAATACGGATCGAACTTTGTTAACACGGTATCTATGCCACTGTTATAACTGTGCATAATGTGTTACTGCATGGAAACGAAAAATTTCCGGTTCATATCTAACTTTGGAATATTAAGCAGTTAGGTAACTATCTTTAGTTCTAGGAGACTATTTTTAATTACTGACAAACCAAAAAAGTTATATTCAAAATCTATGAGTAGGCCTCCTTTAACGCGGAACTCACTTTTAATCTGCGTTTTTCCCATATACAGTTTAAATTTTGGCCCCTCGCAAAATATAAAAATTGATTTTTTTAAACCTTGCGAAATTATAAAAATAACTTTTGCGAAATAACAATTTGCTATTTCACCATTTGTGATTCTGAATGGATTTTGCAGCCGGTAGAGTATAATAATTTTTCTCAATCTGTTATCGTGCACGTTTAAATATTTTTTAAATTCAAGTCTTTGGCACTTTCCTTTCTATCATGCACGTTCAAAGCACTGTATGTTGTAGTTTTTTTTCAACATTTGTATATTTTATCTTTAAAGGTGGTTGTAGTACGAGCATTCTGGACAAGTTTTTTTGATCCGGAAATCTATTGATAAGGTAATCCATTCAAATAATCGCAAGGGAAATTTTTGTATAGAAAAATGACAGAGAGATTTTAAGGATACGAAAATTTCTCTAAAATTTCACTGGATAGTTGTAGACCACCTACCGAGAATGTTCGAAGGTTTATTGGACAAACCATTTTTTTTTGAAAAAAATAAACCGCAAACCTTGTTTTGAAATTGCCGCTATCGTAATCGTTTCCCCATAGAAAAAACCATGCTTGGGGACTTCTGTCGTGCCGACAGAAACTACTAAATCATCATTTTATTACATTTAGAGACGGCGTATTCGGCTTATTTCACTTCAGGTATGATCTAATACATTGGTAAGCATTCAAAATATGTACAAAAACCCGGGGGTTCCGAGAAAAATGGGATGTGGGGCGCTTCCTTCCGGAAATCTCCTCATATCTCTTTAACAGGGGGGGGAACATACCCGAGCAGCCATTTCCTATTTCTGAAAATTGCCCGGAATGTTTAGGATATTACCATTAACTTTTGATGTATGAGTATCATCGATGTCTCTCTCTTCACGCAACCGAGCAATGTATACATAATCCTTGCTTCAACAACGCTGCGGCCCGGTGTGTAGTTTGGATGGACAAGGCGCAATAACTTGCCAAGGTATCCTTGGATTCCGGAGAGCGATAGTGGACAAGGGTAGGCACATTATATTGCCTAGGCTAATAAAAGGTGTTTCGGTTAATTCGTAACTTAAACCAATTATGAATAATATAGTTTCAGAGTGTTGTAAAAGTTCTGCCTCCTAGGTTCTCTGTTTTTGTTCATAAAAATGCTCATCTGAATTGTACATACTATAGTATAACGGGCATGAAGATGCACTGATCAGGTACAGAATTCCGTTAGCTTACGTTCAAAATTAAATGCTTTTTTTACCTTGTTTTTCCTTACAGCATGTTTGATCTTGTGAGTCGGTACCCTGTGTACATAATACGGAATGGTTATAACAAATCGTCACAACGCTTAGGTTATGGGTGTTGATGTCGACAGGGTTGTATGTGCAGCATGCGAAAAGGTACGTGGGTATTGTAGAGTTACCTCTATTTACAATATGGTGTAAGAATCGTTTCACTATATTAATTAGTATAAAGTAATTATTCGGGTATTTAGGTTCATGCGAACAATAATCTAACGTCTCCCTGTTTTAGACTTGGAAATGTTCATAGTATTTACCATGATGCATGGGTATGATTTGATAGGTTTTCCAAAGTTGAAAAAACGATTGACGATGGCTAGGACATTTGCCATGCGTAGATCTAGTTGTCAAAAAAATGGGAGGGCCGGTTCAATTAGGGTTATGACGGTCACATTAACAGCGATGACCATTTCTTTTTTTAATTATTTTTTTTTGTTTTTTTCATATTGGATGGGTTACAATATACAATAAAAGTGACCAGACACTTTTATTTTGGGAGGAATCATTTCCTTGTTTGTGAAAATCATGTCTTCTCAGAACAAATACCCATCCATAAATTAAGGGCACCGTGCAGTCAATATTTACAGTAGGGGAGGAAAGGAAAATGGCCCAACCTAAAGGGCGTGATTTTTTTGAAAGAGTGGGGAACGTGGTAGTTTTTCCTGTCCGAAAATGAGATCAAATGGGTAAAAAAATATGATATATTGAAATATGATATATGTTGGTAAGTTAGGATGGCCTTTAAACTCTATGAAAATTTTTTAAAAGTCTTGATCTGATCACATATTTCATATTTTTTAATTAACTGTACAGTCAGTTCCTGCTCTCCTAATCCTTGTCGTTACGGTGGTACCTGTGAGGAAGTTAATGGGCAACCGATATGCTCATGTCAACCCAACTACGACGGGGACTTCTGCGAAAACCTAGGTAATACTGTTACATTACATTATATTGTGAAATACGATTAGATTTTAATAAAAATCTGCAATGAGCTTCCAAGTTTTGGGCTGTCAAAGGGAAATAATTATTCGAAACAATTCAAAAACCGCGATGGATCAGCCAAGAGAAATTTAATTGTGACAAATCATACAAATTGCCTGTAAGGAAAGTTATGGGTTGGCTACATTCGATAGAATTTTTGTCCGCTGAATCGGATTAATAAAATATGAATGTACAAATTGCGTATTATCCCAAAATACAACTGACGAATGGGATCTGCAATCGGTAATTTTGCTTCATGCTCTGAATGTGATACCAATTAAAATTGGTAATTTAGTACATAGTAAAAGGAAACTTCTACCGTGAGACGTTTTATTTGGGCGCGCACTCAAAATAGAGAGGAGGGTCCATAACGAAAACGTTGTTCCGATTAAAGGAATTGAGTTCGATTTGCTCGTTATATTTAGGGTTTGCATTGCGAACTAGAGTTGCACTCGTTGAGCTAAAGTACTCAGGGGTCCGTTCGCCAAAATTCATGGGACTATCTCATGGTATGTCCTACATATGAATAGATTTTTAATACCAGTACCACAATGCTCGGACAATTTGTGCCACTCTGGAGTGACATTAGTATTAACGGAGATTTACGACTGAGTTCGCGAACGGACCCCAGATCACAATAAGCTCTGTATTTCGGTTGTGGGATAATTTCTGATGGCCGCTAATCATGTACTTTCAAATGAACGATTTATTAAATTCCAGAGAAAACCGTCGTCCACTTGCTTCACCGATGAGTATAATGTCTAGAAGTGCCATTGTCTTAGCAATTGTAGCTGTTTCCATTAGATATAAATGAACAATATGAGTAATTTTATCACATCACTATGTGTTTTTCTTACATGTATGACAGTTGGTCTCCGTGTACATCAAATCCTTGCCACAATGGGGGCCATATGCTCCATAGTTTTGACCTCTAGCTATTCTATGCAACTGCTGTTGGTGGATGGACAGGGCCCACCCTTACTTCCCCAATACGCCTGTTGTGATATTGCAAGGTAGTTAGTTATCTAAAAGGTTGTCACATTAGTGCAACCAAACCCAATTACAACAAATTAAAATGTTTTGTATATTTAACAAAAAATGCTACATCAAATGAGTCTAAAAACACATATAAGTGATTATAGAGAGCATCTAGATTAGTTGGCAAGGTATTAAAAGTATTAGTCTATAAAGAACCTTTGTAGAATGCTCTTGAGTTCATACAATCATTGGCATAAGACTTACATCAAAGCATTGCTAAATTTAATTGTATAGTATTTTGAATCATGGAACTTCGAGCCCATCATTACTTAAAGTGACAGGAGGAGAATTTTTTTAGGTACGGAATTTCTCTCAAATTGCACAGGATCGATTGAAGACCAAACCAAGAACGTTCCGGAGGTTATTGGACAAACAAGTACAAAAGAACAACAGCAAACCTGTGGACTGCCTGACTATTTTAAGTGTCCCCATAGAACACCGTGCTTGGACGTTCTGTCGTGCACGACAGACAGTACTAAATCATCATATTATTACATAGAGACGGCCTATTCGGCTTATTCTTATGTTCTTATCACTTCAGTGTGATCTAAACATGGAAAGCATCCAAATAGGCAAAAAACCCGGGTTCAAAAAAAAAATTGGGGCGTTCTTTCTCAGTGGAAATCTCCTCATGCTAATTAATGTATGCATTGTACTTTAGGGATTATTTGAGCTACCGTTAACTAATACAATAATAAACTTATGAATATTAGATTACATAAAATGATATGGCTGATTGAATTACGTTGTAAGTGATTTCAACCAATCATTATTGCTAGAGGCTTTAAATCACAATACGTAAATAACTGGTTAATCGTCACAAAGTAAAAATAACATGTTCATTTGCTAATGTCTCAAGCATTTTGTAAAGGTAAGCAAATTTATTCCACGACAGAAAGTGATTCTAACGTGGGTGGTAAATTCTTCTCAGTGGGACCTTGTTCCAGTTACCCATGCGGTAGTGTGGTACCTGTTACAATCATGATGACAACAATGCTTTTCTTGCCATTTGTAAGACAGAGTACACAGGACTCTATTGTCAAGCTGGTAAGTATGGATATTCATTTGTATTTCGTCGAAAAGTGATCTTGTAAAAATCCCCCATACACTGATAATTATCATACACGAGTTTCAGCAGGAGATGAACGGCCAAACTAATGATATAAGTCCTTACATTTTGAATCGAAGAATGGCAATTCTTGTTCCTGCTGCATATATTCAAAAGAGCTACTATGATATTGTATATTTAACTTGAAGTTTAATGTTTTGACACAATGCCATAGGTGATTTTCACAAAAAGGTGGCTTCAAAAACTAAAGGTCCATTCACACTTCCTGCATTGAACGAAGTGCAGTGAAAGGAGGGAAATATCTCTTACGTCAAAGCAGCAGTAAAACAACACATTAAAATGCATTGCGCTGCTGCTTTGTTTTGAGTCAGAGTGGGTTTCATCCATTTTCACTGCACTGCGTTGCATTGCAGTGAACTAGCTATGACCTTAAACTATCAGAGCTGTAACCTGTTTTATTATCCAAGAATGAGGCGCGATGTTAACATTTTGAAAGCCGACCCACCCAAACAGTTGATAAGTGTTTTTGCATGCAATAAGTGTTTAAATTGTAATATTACAACTACTCCTCGTATTATATTTTGCATGTGGTGCTTATGCTTAACTACTTCATTGTCATTTCATCCGTATTCATACTTCTGTTCTATTTCAATTACACCCTATCTTCCTCTTTCAATTACTCACGCACGCACCTACACAGTCCATCCTAATGTATGCCAGCCAAACCCCTGCATGAATGGAGAGGTTTGTGTTATTCACCGGTTTTGTAGGAACAGGCCACCAATGCATATGCGAATGTCAGCCAGGATTTACTGGAGAGAACTGCGAGACGGAAGGTAACTTCATCATTGTCTTGGATCAAAAAACTCACTGGATTGTTTATTATTTTAGTCGTGATAGTTTGAACACAACCTTTCTAAGGTACTAAGATTTGCACCTCTACTGTTGCATTATGTTAATGAATGGCCTGTTTATAACACTTACCACATGGTTTCCACGAAGTAATGCACAACCCATTGCCTCTGTGGCTCCTAGGTGGCTGAACTGATTAACTGGTATAATTCTCGAAAGTCAAATCAACCTATTTAAAATTCCGTATATGTACTGAATATAAACCCAACTTTCTGTCAAGGTATTTAGGTAAATAAAACGTGAAAGCTATAAGATCTTATAAAAAAAAACCATATGCACTAGATCCCGTTGCTGATACACAATGAATCACACATTGACATCCATACTTTGAACACCAGTGTTTTAAAAATAGTGGAGCTTTATGACCTATCCTAACGATACAAAGCGGTGTTTAAAGTGCTAATTTGTTAAAACGCAAGGCGCCCGCTGTACGTTTATGCTTAAAATGTTACATTCTGCCTTTAAGAACCATTCATTATGAGTCCATTCGACTAATACAAATGACAGATTAAAACCTATCTTACTTATAAACTTATATCCACACAGACATGGGTTGGTGTGTCCTGACCAATATTGTTTGAATGGTGGTACTTGTGATTTAGTTAGACAAGGGGTTGTATTATTGCAGTTGTCCAAGCCATTACATTGGATCTCGGTGCGAAATCGGTAAGAAGCCATGTTAAAACGGTTTTTAAAGTGGCCATTCAGTTCGTTAATCTTTTTTTTTTAAATTGTAGTTTTTTTACAAAATTACACCAATTTTATCTAAAATATAATTTGGGAAAAGGCCTTATTTATTTAAGGTATAACCGTTTTATCGTTTATTCTTGGAGGACTTTATCAACGTGGTACCCTGTGAAATTAACCTTATTTTGTTGGCAAAGAAATACAATCAATAATACATCAATCTTGTTATCTAGATGTGGATCTCCCATGCCCTCAAATCCTACTGAAACTGCTTAATGGTAGGCACATTACCAGCATATGATGAGAGTCCTCAACTGCCAATGCCGGATGATTATCAAGGGGACAGCATGTCATTTGGTGAGACTTAATTTTATCATAGATTTTTAATTCATTCTGCAGGTTTTATTTCAAACACGTGTGCCTTGGTACACTTACTGAACTTACTACTGCACCCACTTGCCTGCTCCCAGTTGAATTCATCTGCCTTGACGGAATAATTGCCGGGAATGCTGTACTTTATTCCATCAAGGCTGCTGATTCAACTGGGAGCAGAAAAATTGGAGTCAACGACATGTACCAACCCAACCACGTGAATGCACTGTGAATGCTCCAGAGATTCAGAATATTTAGTTGCCTACCATACATGATTGCTGACATTCCTTTCTTTCCACAATTTTAAATTCTTCTGAAATATCCTGATTTTTACGTGCATAACAGTGAAGTGCCAGAGGACTATTTGTATGAATGGAGGACAGTGTGGACTGGGCGGCGACAGGGGAATTGCTATGCCTCTGCACAACCGTTTTCACCGGAGACAGATGTGAAATAGTGATAGTGAAAAAACCTTCTCGCACATCAGGTCAATGATACACTTAATGCTATGGTGTTAACGTTGAGTCTATGTGGGCCAGTTTATTCTAGAACATGCTACGTTACTGGTTTAATGGACGAGTATATAGAGGTTGTGACTATTTTTTTTACAAACACGAGTTAGCACATCGTCTACTGACATGTTAGAGGTCGAAGAATTGGCCTAAACACCCCTAGCATCAATAGACCGTATTCACTATGACGTCAGCCACCAGACCTGTTGGTGGACAAGATTCGTACATTCCAGGACTACAATACATTAAGCTGTCCAATCATCAAGTTTAGGATTTTCAGGATCATTGACATTTTGAATGTATGTTTTTAAAAAAAAGCAATAATATTTTCATTGTCAATGATTCATGTTTTTGAATACGGTCTATAGCCTTTTCGTACTGATGGGCGCGAATTTTAAAATCACAATCCCAAAATACTAGAACCGGAAAACAACATTGAGGTGTATTTGCCTATGTGAAAACATCTTGGACGATTAACAATTGTCTAATTTAACTGGATTCATTGCTGAGTCGATATTTGTTTAAGTAGCGACTCGTGGCGATTCGCAATTCATCATCATTATTATAATATTGTTTTCGTGTAGAATCCCCGTTACGACCGCCCGCGCCAACATGTTCCGGACAACTATTTGGTTTGGAATGGTGGCGTATTGAGGTTACAGCTAGCACACAGTTCCTATGCATTTGCGGTGATCATTCAGTGGAAATAGATTCAAACCGTAAAATTGTCCTGTCTTGTTAGTTTGGTTAATCATAATTAGGTCAATGAATGAAATGTTTCTGTTTTTACTTATGTTGCCATTTTACATGTATAACTTCTAAGAGTTATTTGTATGGTTTGGCTTTAACTTTATTCCCTGTATCAGCTTTCAGTAAGTGTAGATTTGTTTTTTCCGTTTTTATAATAAAACTCATGCCATGTGAAGATTTTTTATGGTACACACATCATATGTCCTGAAGGGTATTGTGAAAACAACGGGTTGCGTTTGTAACAGAACAAGGTCAGAATTGGTGTCGATGTTTACCGGGATATGAGGGCGACAGATGCGAGATAAGTAATGAATAGATCAGCGGATTAACCATTCTTGCACCACCTCCTGTGCCTTAAACACACCCCTTAAATAGTTTTTAACCAGCACATATGAACTTGAAATCACATAATTTTTGAATGATATTTTTTTTTTTTTTTTTAATAAAATTAAAAAAAAAACACACAATCACTTTTAATGTATTGAAACCCTAACATCAAATGGTTAAATGTCACAAAGTCCAAATTCATAATATCTACAACTTATCCAGCAGTGTATATATTTTATGTAAAATTAACCATAAAAAATTTTTAAAAAATTAAAAAACATGTACATATTTAATGGATAACAAATTTGCACAAATTTTTAGACGAAATATCCAGGTCCATGTCCCGATGACTTCCCCTGTGGCAGCGGGGATTATGCTATCTGGATTCCACAAACAACTTCGAGTAATGCATGCATTGTAGTCTGGGCATTACAGGAACCACTGCGAACACAGGTAAGTGTATATAACCTTACTTAGGTGTCTAAATCTCCTATTAAAAGCCAAAGGTGTCCTATAAAACTAAATCTAGTTTCAATGTTAAGTCTTCTCCCAGGTGGACGGATGTTTTTGTGGCCGCCAGCTAGCTGGCAGGACACTTTGCCATCCGTTTGTGCGTGTGTGTGTATGTATGTATGTTGTGTGTGTCTGTGGTCTACTAGAGATACATTGTGGGAGTTTTATAGGTATAAAAGACATTGTGGAGTATTTTACTTTGTGGGTGTATTTTTTTTCTTCATTGTTGTAGTATTTTACTAAGTTACTATGTTAACGACTTGTCTTATACTTGAATAAACTGTAATCTAGTATTGAGGTTTATTCCTTCAAGAGTAGAAAAGATGATTTTCCTAGTTTGTAACTAAAGGCCTGCGGCGCAAGCTCTTGGCCTAAGAAAAGTGAGAAAACTAGAAAAAAAACTGAAAAAAAAAAAATGAAATAAAATCTAAAAAAATGTCCGAAAAAGTGTCTTTTTAAGTGAGAAAAAATCACAAAACTATATAGGTTTGAAATTCTTCCTTATATCGTTTTGAAAAATGATTTTTCGAAAAATGTCTAAAAGTGTATTTAAAGAGATTTTCAGTAAAAACTTACCACAAGGTAGCTCTTGCAGGATGTAGGTGTGTGTGTATGTGTACACCAAAAAATGTTAATTTTTATGGAGGCGGCCCACAGCTTAGATTTCTTTGGGGGGGGGGGGGGGGTATATAGTGAGCGCGAAAGCCGAGAACACGCCAAATTCTAGTTCAGCCGCACGCAACCGCTGAAAAAAAACCAGGCAGATGGTCAGTTCAAACCGGCCAACTTTCGTATACTAGCACGGTGCCTAATCCATGGGCCACGACCCATACACACCAGGATTGAAGAAGAGCGAGAATTAAATCTATAGGGATTAGTTCGAAAAGGTCCATAAAAAACTTCCATAGCGAAAAGCGTCAAAAGCGGATATTACATCTATGTCAAAAGCGTATATTTACTATCTATACGTAATTAAAAATTAATGATTGAAAATTTTAAATTCTTAGTTCTCCAGATTAGAAAAGGATTATGTGATTAATCTTATTTTGTTATGAACAATCTTTTTGCAAAAAATGCTAGAAAGCAAACAATAAATAAAAAAGTATGGAAGTAAAAATTATATTGAGTTAAATGAATCAATTTTGTATTACATACAGATAACTTTACTTTAGTGTTTCTTTAATTATCAATATATATAGTTATCCAACTGTAGTCAAATGGCCTTTGCATGCAGGGCGGAAGAATGTGATGAATATACGGGCAAATTGTCTGCCACATGCGCACCGGAGTATAGGGGAGATTTTTGTGAATTAGGTAAGTCTTTAAAAGTACAAGAATTTATTTCAGACACAATAGTTCTACAACCGTTTGTTTGTGCTTGGTTTGGTTTCAAACATCTAGAATATAGCTAACAAGCTTAAGTTAATCGCAAAACACGCAAAACCAATAAATACTTTTTAAGGGTAGCTTTACTATAAATATATAAATACTGAAAAAAAACTAACATGTTGCTTAATAATATGTGCCTCAGATCCCTGTTCAGGCTTTATCTGTCAAAATGATGGAGAATGCGTGTTTCCTGCTGGTGTGGCGGTGTGTCAATGTAGGCCTGGATACACTGGTATCAGATGCCAAGACAGTAAGTCGTTCGATTTTCACCAAAATTAATGTCCGATACCACTGTTTAAGCTATAATCAATCAACCATGTGATATTTAATAGACTAGCTATAGCCTAGCTAATTATAAACTGTTCCCCCTGGTCACTACCCTCCTACCTATCAGCCTTCAAGCACTCTTTTGATTGGTTACTTAAAAGGTAATATCACAGAATAAGCAAATCACAGATACTCTAAGAATGGTGATATGGTTTACACAGAATTGTAGAAGAACTCTTTTGAATGGTTACTTAGAGAGCTACCTCATGTTGTGTAATGCAATGTGCCAATCAGACAGACTGTATATTCCTCAATAGGGAAGGTGTCTAAACTCAACCACCTGTTGCTTACCGGTTCCGCCTGGTTCTTTTCGGTTGCAACCAGGTTCTATTGTTATAAACAAGGAAATACGTTTCAACGGCTATGTACCAACGGTCAATTGGCATTCGAGTTAGGGAGAATATATAAATACTTCAAATAGTTGTTGGACAGGCACATTCAAAAGCAGGATCCCAATGAATTGCACCTTAGTTAGGACATCATTGTGCATGATTGTTTATTATTTCATTGATGATATGAAGAGGTATGAAGCGGTACATCCAGCATCAAATTGTATATAAATAGAGCTTTTTTCCCTAACACTATGATCCTGGAATGGAATTCATTATCCCTCTCACTATATATGGCATCCATGACTTGGAAAATTCCATAGATGTGGATAGTAGAATTTTAGATGACGTTCCCCTTGTACATGCATTGCGTTATTTCTCAACCATTGTCACATCTCAACTAGATTATATTTTCCTGTACTGAATTTGTACAACTTTGTAGAGTATTAAATTAGGTGTAGATGTAGATCATATATCACCTGA
>JAMKCH010002782.1:0-33184 GCA_023653785.1 Ophioderma brevispina
TCGAAAGTAAAGATTAATATTTGGTAAATTCAATTCAGTCAAAGGAAAGAGTTAATGATGCTCTAAGGAATATGCTGGGCTATATTATTACATTGATTGTACCACTTAATGGACAAAGATTATGAACACTCCAATTGTAGGGAGCAAATTGTCAAAAGAAGTACCAGAAAACAGTATCTTAACTTTCCCTTCCCCATAGTGTGGGAACTGCATTGTGCTAATGGGAAGTAACTAGGTATGACCAACAAAGTGTGTGCTCCATACTTTGACCATATATTTTTTTCAGATACAATAGGACCTCTACAGCCACTGATTGTAAATCTTCAGAAATTAGTTCAGAAAGGAGTCACAGCAGTAAACACCCACAAAACACCCAATCATAAATTGGCAAGGATGCTAAGGTGCTTGTTCCAATTAGCTGTTGAGTTCCTACTTGATATGAGAGGACTGGCACTTGAACATATACCCCATCAAGTACAGTCAGAAACAAAAACTTGAAGTTTTGTGGTAAGAAAGCAATAATGCATATTGCAAAGCCCGATTCACTGTGCTAAATTGATGGTAACCATAATAACAGTGGATGTTTATTATCTTGGGAATGAAATAGATTTGCAGGCTCAAATTTCAGGACGACAATGAGAAATAATATAATATGGCCTTTCACTGATATCAAAATCGATACACTTCCGGGTAAAGTGGGATCCCAAAACCGATCGGAACACGCACCTTAAGTGCATGGTGATTGTCGCACAAATACTGCCGTGCCATTACAAATGGACGCAGATGAAATGCAAAGTCCACTGCCTGGTTGTATATGTGATCCAGTCGCCTGAACTTTGATTGATCGATTGATAGGAGTCCGTGCCAGAGGAAAGTGATATCCGGCGTATGTGTTATGCCTTTGAGCAAGGTACTATCTCGCAATGTTTCATCTTGACCCAGGAGTTTATATGGGTACCGGCTAATGCTGAAGAACATAAAAACACACTCGCTGAAAGGGAGTAGTGAAAACCCAACCATAGGGGAGTCTGGTCCAAGAGCTAAAGACAAAGAAATGCGGCCCTTTCAGGTTTTAAACTGAAATCATCAAATCCATCATGGGACCAGTTGACATTCTACCTCAAAGGTACAAAACAGGCTTGTTTTTTAAAGCATTGTAAAATCAAATTTCACTTATTTGAAAAGTCGTGATGGCTTATTTACTATCTACTATGAGCATTGTAGTTTACTGATCTATATTTGCATAATGAATTAAAAACAATTAAAAGTGTTAAAAAAAAAAAAAAAAAAAGGTATAATGTGAATAGAATAATCATTAAATATTTAATGTGAGCGGCATGTTCCACCCCCAAAAGCACATAGAATAAACAGCCATTGACATGGCATGGGGTTAGTGTATGAAAGGTGTATGAAATAGAAGAGCTAAAAGCCCAAAACCCATGAGATATAAGCCATAATACCTTTGCACTACTCTTTATGGTATGCATTATCGGTTAAAGGTGATTGTTCCCTTTTTTCTATTTATGGTCTTGATATGCGAGCTGACACTTGCAAGTACGCCCCTATGAAAGACCGTGGAAACATAACTTGTGGTTTTAGTTCGTAGAAGAAAATGCATATTGCAAAGCCCTATTCAACCTGTGCTAATATTAATGATTAACCATGAAAACTGGATTTTTGTGTTTAATTTGGAAAGAATGGAAATCTGATATCAAAATCGATTCACCTACTTGCAGGTAAATCGGGTGGTCCCAAAGACGATCGGAAACACGCACCTTTAAATGAGGTTAACTATTAGGTGCGATCGGTTAATTATGCCCTGTATGTCACAATAATGCACACCCACATGTAACTATACTGTAAGCGTAAACAGTCTTTATGGCATCTGCCTTGTGATCTTCTTTATACCCACATTGCATAGGGACTGGCATTTTGGGTCCTACATAATTTGAGTGGCAATGATTTTTGTCATGGCTCAAAAATACCAGGGTTATAAAAACTGCTAACACAAAATTTGGAGGGTCATTTTTTATAACTCCAAAAATACTTCATTACTCCACAAACTCAATGGCATCCAATATTTTTTTTTAAAAAAGAGCGTGGAAAGGCCTGGAGTGCATCTCAAAATCAAACGTTTTCAGCCTCAGACATCAACATGAGGTACAGGAAGAGATTATTAAAAAATTAGCTGCAATCAATGGGTGAGTGGTCAAAACAGACTGTCTGGCCATCGCATTATTTTGGAGACCCCAATTTTAAAGAGTTTAAACTGATTGTTTTTGTCAATAACCTGACCTGGAGCTTTAATCAGTCAAATGAGAACAAAAAAATATTGCCTGGTATAATTGTGACAATGATGGTTTTATACAGAGCTAACCGTACTCAATGTGCTCACTGCAACTACTCCAAGTGAAAAGCACAAGGTTAATTAACAAACACAGTTTCTTTAATGAAATGACAGCCTTAATGGGAACGTGTACAGATTAGTATCTCCAAAACTAATCTCCGTCAAGAATCGCCTATTCACATTATGAGGTTTGTATGGATACAAGTGTGGAAATATGGGGATTCCAAACAAAAAATAAATAATGATAAAATTGAATGATTTTCGGCCCAATTTTTATTGTGTCGCTCTATGGTCAACCCTAATACGGGCTCACTCATCTAATTTTATATCAAAAATAGGTAAAGATTTAGAAGCTTCCATTGTTATTAAGGTCCAAAATAGCCCACTTAAAGGGGCAGTTCGTGATCCACAGCATCGTTCCCCCCCGACTTACCTCAAAAAGTTGAGGATTGTTACATTCTCGACCTTTGGATAAGTATAGTAGTCTGCCTAATTTTACGTGCTAAATCGATCTATATTATACTATAGAAGCTCGGAGAAACTGGAGAGCACAGAACTAAATAAAGACAAAATACACGTATTCGAATACCCGGAACTTCTCGCGTTCTTAGGCGAGAGAAATACTCATGGGCCACAGCGGACTGGTAATGGGAGATACCAGTGAACGAAGCACTAATGTATTCAGTCTTTATTTCAGAGTTTCAAGCGGCCGTAATTTAGTTTGATTTGAGTTCTGTGCTCGCCAAGTTCTCCGAGGCTTCTATATTTTACCAATTTACCTTTCTCGGGTTGTATAATTACTTGATCCTCGCGTGCATTGAATTGAGTTTCGCTTCGTCATAGATTCTGCTAGAATCAGGCATATAAGGCCCTCCCATTCTATAATATAGCAAAATTCGATCTACTCTGGAAGAAATTCGCAATTTTGTATTTTCTGTCCGTAAACGGACAGGAAATTATAACACAGTGGCCGATGGGCACTTGATAACAGCCATTTGCTCAAACACACAACGCAACCGTCAGAATCAAATGGAAATTTAGAAATGAACTGTTCTCGAGACATCTCGTGAATCATAAACAAAAATTGTTAAGATTCTAGAATCACAAATGCACCTTTAATTAGCTTCAAATTGACCACCGTTTACTCCAGAAAGGATCAATTCCATTTTGACTTGGAATATAATTGAATACAGGGTGTCTCAGAAAAGAAATTACACCCTAAATATATGTGACCATAACTTCAAAAGTAAAGTATCCATTTGAGAAATTAAAAAAAATCGTAAACCAAAATTACTTGTTAATAGTAAAGTAAACATCACTTGATTCAGTCAGTAGTTGAAGAAATAAGCGATTAGGTAACACATGTCAAATGGACACTTCCCTCCAAGTTTGCTCACAAATGCAGATTTGATGTTAACTACTGCTGATTACTCGTTTATATGTGCAAGCTGTTCTTCTGTTTTATTCCCCAAAGAACCGCCTTGTTTAGTATTTTGTGAGTCCAATACCATTTTCTTGTTTATTATAGCAAACAGTTACCGTGACAATTATAAACAAAAATCCAATAAGAAAAACCAAAACATGGTAAATAACAGAATGATCAATTTTATAGAAAACAACACCATTAAAATCTGTAGAAAATGTGAAATATGTGCGTTGAACGAGGGGTGGCACTGCATAGCATGAAGTGAGAAGTTTAATCAACACTTTAACAGGTGGATAATAAAATAAGATTATTTCACGATAGGTTTTATTCCAATGAGACATCTTATTCCAATAAGATGGGGGATTTTACATTTAAATAATAAAGCATGATTTGAGTTCAAATTCAAAAATTACCCGCCGTTTTAATCTATACTCGTGTAATATGAAGTACTGGCCACAGGACAAGATGGTTGGTGAACATTTGTCGCCCATTAAAAGGGCGTTTTGTGGTTCACTATGCCGAATAACTTGGTAGGTCATACATTACTTGGTCATGCAGGAATTCAGATTAAATTCACAAATCACTCCTTGCCAAGAGTGATTTTTTGACAATCTGTGACCAATGTTAAGAATACCTTGAAACGGGTACAAGTCAAAATTGAAAAGAGTCGCGTGGAGGAAAAAGCGGAGAACTGCTCGAACTTTACAGAACACTGCAGTCATCAGACGAAGTCGTCTAATCCAAAGACAAAAGTGAAGACGTTACAATGTGCCACACATCCACAGATCAAGCTTTCACAGGATTACCCGGCTCAGACCTGAAATTTCACCCATATAGAATATAAACCCCTCCCTTTTGAAAAAAACGTCCCTAGAAAAATTTTTCTTTTAAAAATATTTTTATTTATAGTGAAAACGAAAAGAAAGGTGTAAATTTCTTGTTGTATTGTACCAAGATTATGTTGAAACCTGGTGCAAAATATCATTTATTTCTTATTTTGTTTAAAGAAATAAATGAAAAAGAAAATGAAAGAAGTAAGAAGTATTGATTATTTCTCGCCTGTTCTGTCTGAATCACTTTATAAAACTTGGAAGGAAGTGTCCATGCATGTGTTACATAATCGCTTATCTTCAAAATTACTGAACCGAATCGAGTGATGTTTACAGTAAAATATTGAAAATCTAATTGTGTTAAGTTTCTTTTTAAATTTATAAATGTGATACTCACTTTTGAAGTTAATGGTCACCAATAGTTAGGTGTAATTTTTCTGAGACACCCTGTATGTGGGTAACAAGCAAATTAATTTCTTTAACACCTCTATGCACACAAAGGCAGCTGTTATAATACCCCTGCCACAGTATTATCGAGATTCGATCACTTGAGCCCCAGGTAGTGTTAAGGGAAAAAAAACTTGATTATGACGCAATTCTTTAGGATGGAATGCCATGGTTAAGGGCTTACCTAGTCAATGTTTAAAAACAATTGGATTTGTGCCAAATGGGGCTACCTCTACAAGTTTTAATACGCTAGCTTTGAATTGAATTCAGTTAAGATCTGGTCTAAAAATCAAATTGAACATTCTTGCACCTGTGAAAACATGGCATTTGTCATAGTCATAGCCATTGTCATGGCATTGGTATTCTTATAGGTTTCAAGGTTTTCATTGTCAGGAAAGTTTGAATGGGCCATTCTTCAGACATCCCCACAGCATCACCCCCGCCCTTGCCAAATAAATTGGCTTTGTATATCATATGAAATGTACACCTCATGTATTACAGTGTAGTTTTGATGTGCAAGTTGGATTGCCTCTGTAATTTTGTATTTTTGTCCATACCCACAGACACAATTAGCACAGGGCATCAGTTGTAACCCCAAAAAATGGAAGCTCAAAATAGATTTACAGAAAATAAGATTTTGTCAAGGATGCCAAGTGAAACCATAAATGAAAGGTGCAGAATCATGAAAATTACACCTTTAAAAGTTAAGTCTTGCTGCAGGTAAATGTATTAAAGACATGGTGGAAATGAAAATGCTGCTACTCAAAATGCAGGGTTACTATGTATGTAATCATGTGATGAGCTCATGTATGGTATTTACCTTTTGTGAAGTGCCCACCACAAGCCTATGTTTCTTGTATATTTATAATCAAGTGTGTGATGTAAATTTGTAGGACTGTAGTATGTTGAAATGTGAATGAGTGTACAATACAATGATATTGCAAGACAGGGATGCCAAGGACTTCAGTTTTTCAAGCCCAAGACTCAATCTGGATGATGATTAGCTAGGATTAAGGAGGCATTAAGAAAGGAAGAGCACCCTCAATTTTTTGACAAAGCTAGATTTTGCATGCACAAATAAAATAGCCAACTTCCAAGGTAACAAATATGCCAAATGCATTTGTAAAGCAACAGTTTTTTTTGTTACGAAACTAGAACAAATTTTTGATGTCCTAAGGGAGCCTGCTATATATCAGAATACATGTAGTTGTAAAAGTAGCGGACGGTGAAATATAGTGTCAGAATCAATTGGAATTTTCAGCATAGGTGTATTTATGGTCCTCTGTATTACTATGGGAAACAGAAGATGTTTATGATTACCACAAATGCCACCAGATCTCTGAATGTTCTTTGAATCATGGAAGAGAAGAATCACAATCCAGATCGGTGACAATCACCATAGCATGCACGTTCAAGTCTTCTGGACCCTCTATAATCGGGTTTGCAAGACAAACCCAGTGGCAAAAACAAAGGGAGAGCCTGCCTGGTGGGTCTGCCAGGCCTCCACATTCAATCTCCTTAAAGGGGTGGGGGGGGGGGGGGGTGGGGGGGGGGAGAGCAACATGCAGGCAACACATACACCCAATCAGTAGGGCACTTTTAAAGGGGCTTGTTTCGATTTTTGTGTATCGTGGTATCTACTTGGTATGAGAGCCGGATACCTGTATACAGCCACCAGGACCGGGGAACAAAAAACTTGCGGTTTTGATGCTTAGAAGCGATAATGCATAGTGCAAGGCCCTATTCGCTACTCTTGCTAATATTGATGGTTAACCATTAAAAACAGAGGTTTTGTCAGTATCGTGAGATCGAAATGGATTTGAAAGCTGAAATTTCAGGAAGACAATGAGAAAAATATGGCCTTTCATCTGATATCAAAATTGATACTACTTCCGGGTAAATCGGGGGGTCCCAAACACGATCGGAACAAGCACCTTTAAAGGTAAAAATCATCAACTTATATTTCTGATACAATTGGTCAAGTCCAAAAGTTGCATGTTCCCTATAAACACACTAATCTGGATTGATATTTCAGTTATTTTTGTCTAAAATTTGAAGGGTGGGGATTTATCAGGGTAAACGATCTTATTAGGAAAAGTAGTATTGTTACGACTGCCCATAGGCAAGTTGTTGTCTTTTCATGCATGGACATAATCTGAAAGCATTTGTTGCATAGCAAATAGTTTGGTAAATCAGAACTTATAGACTGAGAATTACCAAATTAGTGTGAGTTAGTCTATTGAAATGTAAGAATGTGACACATCTGATTGGAGAGCTTGAATCATTGTAAAAGGGACTTGGCATCTCTGTGTAAGAGATAACCTATAATGCCTTCCAAATGGCTCAGAATGATTTGCAAAGTCCTATTTATCATTTGCAAAAGGAAGTGTACATGTACAGTAATCTTTTAACGAATCAGTATTTTATTAAAATTGAATACTGGGAAAACACTATTTTCTCTGCGTCTATTAATTGTTTGACATTCTTCAGTGGCAGTTCCAGAGGGGCCATAAATTAACCGAAATCATGCAAAATTAACCAAATTTTGGCCAAATCTGCCCTTGTGTCCACTCTTGTGACTACTCTGGATCCATCACTGTTCCTAGTGATAGAGGAATGCTTTCTGTTCTTCATGGACTAATTAGCAATAGTATGACAAAAAAGAAGACTCAACAATTTTTCTTGGAAGAATTGGGCAGACTTGCAAAAATATATTTTCCCTCGAATGATGGAGCCATGAATATGCAAGAAGAGCCAGCTGTAGCCAACCATGGGTAGATACGATAATCATTTTCCATTTTGGTGTGACCCCCAGTCAAGAGGTTTGGAATTCGATGAAAATCTGATCATTCTGAAATTTACCCCAAGATGACCTTGAACCTTTATTAGCTTGTAGGACTTAACCTATTTAAAGGAGACAAATTATACCTTTTTTTAGATGTTGGTACAGGTTTTAGCACAACTGGAACGTTTTAACATATTTTGTCAAACCTCATAACTGACTGTGGCAAACAAGATTTTTGAATTCAGCACCCTCAAATTAACATTGAAAGCTTGTTTTCTTTTAACACAAAATGCCTACAACAGCAAGCAGTGCACTTGGAAACGAACTAAAACACTTAAACTAGCCCTGTAAACTCGTATAGATGCATTTTGGCAGAGTTAAAATTGCATTTTATTTTAAAACTCCTTTCTGGAATTGCATTTTTTTGAGCGATATATTCATCTCACAGATAAACATCTATTTAGCTTAAAGGTCCATGGACATGGCTGAGTAGACTTTTCTTAATTTCTTACATTTTCGTACCTCAACAGTATCCTGATCACATCGCAACACAGATTTTTAAAAGTAAACATCGGAAAAGTGTTAAATTTCAAGGACAAAAATACCCCACGGACAGGCCCTTCTGCTGTTTTCGCGAACGCGTCTCAAGATGCTGGAGTTGGATTTGACCCCGTTAATGACGTCAGAGTAGCAAGTTGTAAACAAAGCTCACACGTGGGCTAACCGCACACATTGTCACACGTGCACAGTGCCGTGCATAACAGCAGGACCAATAGGACATCGACACCATGCGTTACTTCATGACACATTGCTTGACGACGAAAAAACAGCCGTCAACAATACAGCGTATTATCGTAATTTTAAGGCACCAAATCAAGAAAAATTATGCCATACAACACATACCACCCTTACCGCGAGAAGTCAACTGTGTACGTATACATGCAAGAAAACTGGGCAACGCGCGAGCGTGTTATTGTTATGGGGTTCCACGCGTGACGACCAGGACGCGAATTTGCTACTCTGACGTCACTTCAGGGGTCACGCTGCCGGCGCGATAATCACTTTCGTTTTGGAATTTCCTTTGAAAGCTTGTCTGAAACACATGATATTATGCCCAATTTTTATCAAATCTACGGTTTTTCAATTACTGCTTCATGCAGATTTTACATTGATACCAATACATACTGTGAATAAAGCCATTTTTGGTGGTATTATAAGTATGTTTAAAGCATGTCCATGGACCTTTAAAATGACAGGAGATTTTTTTGAGGATACAAATTTCTCTCAAATTTCACTGGATCAGTTATAGACCACCTACCAAGAACGTTTCAAAGGTTGATTGGACAAACAAGTACAAGTACAAATTGTTTTGGACTTGCCTGCTATCATAATCGTTCCCCATACATGTAGAAAACCATGCTTTGAATTTCTGTCATGCACGACAGAAAATACTAAATCATCTTCTTACATAAAGAACAACGTATTTGGCTTATTCACTTCAGTAACCATTCCAAATATGCAAAAAAAATGGGTTTCAACAAAAATTGGGGGCACTTTCTGGAAATGTCCATTCTCTTTAATATCAAGCTATCATCCAATATTATGTTTTCAGAATCTGACATGAACCGAAACTAGTGAAACAGGCCGACTTGGAATCAAGTTTTAATCCTGGAACATTAGTGAAATGAATACGTAAGCACAAAGGACATGTGGGATCAGAAAAGGATCAAGTAGCCATGCACCACTTATGGAACTACAGTCACTTTGAAAAATATGAAGAACCATAAATGTAGAACCAGTACCCAGCAAACACAAAACGTTTTCAGAACGTTCACAAAACGTTTTTATTAGGTCCGCTACGTCTTCGTCTTTAATAAACGTTTACAAAACGTTTTTATTAGGCCCGCTACGTCTTCGTCTTTAATAAACGCTCACAAAACGTTTTTATTAGGTCCGCTACGTCTTCGTCTTTAATAAACGTTTAAAAACGTTTACAGAACGTCGGAGTTTTGACTAAACATTTGCCGCAAATTAAGCACAGTTCTATGACGTCCAAAAAACGTTTACAAACATTTTTTTACCGAACTTATCCCAGCAAACACAAAACGTTTTTAAAACGTTTTTGGTTAGGTTCTAGATTTGTCTATTACGTCTTCGTCTTATAAGACCTTGTAAAAACGTTTTAAAAACGTTTTGGCAAGGTTTTCATTCGTCTATTACATCTTCGTCTATAAGACCTTTTAAAACGTTTTTAAAACGTCCCATGTCACATTATACGGTTAGGGGTAACTATGTTTTAGATATCTGGATGACTCTACCAAATGTAATAAAATGTCCTAAATACTAAAAATACTAAAAAAACCAACATATAGAAAAACGAAATCGCAATAACGTTTCATTATAGTCTATTTTGTTTATTTTAAGCCATGGCATTATTTATCACATGCATTTAATTCTGTCAGCACAGATGGTGTATAAATTTCAGTGGTGATGAAGGGTTACTTAATAGGTCACTCACTTTTGAAAAAAAAAGATACAACCGCTCTTCTGCTACACGTCCAGCCCTATATAAATAGAAATTACTCTTCATATTATGAGTCGTCTAGCTGGTGTAGTGGTTAAGTGTTTGGTCTTCCACGCGATGGGTCCCAGGTTCAATTCCCAATACAGGTAAGTGAGTAATTTGTGTCTGTCAAATGAACTTGTGTAATATGCTTGATGTAGATTTCCTTGCAATATACCCCTCCGATATAGTACCGATTACTTTTTTTTTCTTTATTAGCGTTTAATTAGCAAATTAATCAAATGTTTTGGACGTTCTCATAACGTTTTAGAAACGTTTTTAAAAAGGTTTTTTATTGGTTTTATAACGTCTAAAAACGTCCATAAAAACATAAAACTTTAAAGGACTCCAAACACCGCCAGCAAAAAAACGGCCAACAAAATTTTTATGAAACGTCCAAAGAACCAACTTGAAACGTTTTTAGAACGTTCAGAAAATGTCCGATTGTTAGCTGGGTAGACATTAAAACCTAAGAAATTGAGTGTGCAGACACCAAGAACCCCCACAGATGGAACCAACAGACACCAGGAACTACCATAGAATTTAAACATATTAGAGATGGAACCACCAAAGAAAATGAACCAATAGACACATGGAACCAAAGGATTGGAGAACTACAGACCCTGGAACCATGAAGAATTGAACTAGCAGACACTAGTAACCTTCATAGAAATTAAGGAAACCCGGGGCTCGTTCGCGAAAGTAGTCGTAAGACTGACGTAGCCCTAGTTGCTATGTAAGTTACTACTAAGATTTCTTACGCGTTCGGTGAAACTTGGACGTAGACTCGTGTGTCCTACGAGTAAGACAGATTTACGATTAAAACTTCGTGTGGTCATGAGTACACATAGCACACTCGTAGTGTGGGGGAAGTGAACAAATTCTTATTTTTTTCATGTACAAAATGCTTGTCCATGCTACTAATCACTGTGTGAATGCTAAGCTCAAATGATGTCCTTCATATAGAAAACTCAATATGTAATGAAAAATTCCACATCAGAATTGTGTGATCAGTAGGGCCATTCCTATGGTACTGTTATACTACACAATAATATAGTACTACATCACAAGTTTCATCTCAATCTTTGAGTATTTCAGATATGATTAATTAATATACAAACAAAAATATTTTTTTTTAATTTTTTAGGTTTTTTCTTTTTTTAACCATTTTAAAGATTTATTCGTCATATATTGACTCGTTCCGAGTTTTGAATTCTTTACAAAACAGGGCAAGTCTTCGCAAGTAATTGTATCTCTTCTTCACTTCCTTAAAACAGGGCATTTTAACTTCCTGTAATATTCATTCATTCATGTCCTTTTGTATCCGTTTAGGGATATAGGCCTATATTGCGTTTCTTTTTTTTAAATATGTTGGTGTCTTTCAACCTATAAGAAGCTCCTAAATGAGGAAAAAAATAGCCGCCCACTTTGGTTCTGAAACCAGTGTCTTGTACCGGTGTAGGTCTATCTAATATCTTTTGAAAGTACACAGCTAATAATAACAAGCCCAAAATAACGCGGTCTGCATAAACCAGGAGGAAATTCCTAATATGCGAGGGGTAGTCCGAGTATTAAACCGTTTTCAATAAGTCTGCACTAACCCCAAACCACGCGTATGCTTCTAAATCCATTAATCGATATTACTAGAACGGCATCCAACAAGGAATCGTACCTAATTGCACCCACGAATGCCCCCAAATAGAAGACACGTAAAAATGATCCTAAGTTATGCGAAAAGGTATTCCTACGACTGTCTAACGTCATTTGTTCCGCGAACGCCCGTACGTCACAACTGTGAAAGCGTAAACAAGGCGCTCAGCAAAAGTTACTTATATATACTACGATTCAAGTTCGCGGACGAACCCCCGAGGATCCACCAAAAATACAAGAGTGGTTCGTATGCGTATTCCATGGAAAAGCCTTTTCATACGGAATAATCTTATCCAAGCGGCACAATTCTTCGCCCATTGAAAAAGTGTTTTTAATGGAATACGCATTCGTCCATGGTGACCATGACAGCACCACCCAAAAAATAATGAACCCTTAAAGGTGCAACGAAATTGAAATAGCAGTGTCCCTAAAAAATGTGAAAATTCTGATTTTTTGGCACTGGTGAAAAGCTTCCTATGAAAAATATCCCCATCTCAAAGGATCACTGAGAACAGTTGCTTTGGGTACAAAAATTGTGAATTGCTAAATATTTCGCTATGGGCAAATACGAAATTCAACTATGCCTTTCTATTGAAATAGAAGCATTCAAATCGCCTTTTGTTTTCATTTTCAGTTATTTCTGTAACCAAATAAGTAGGGAATCTATTGAGTGCTCTAATCTAAATGAAATCACTCAGATCACAAAATTATGATGACTGAAATCTCTCATTGCACCTACTCATGTCATGGTCTCAAAAACTTGTGTCATTGTCTTTGGTGTCATTGTTTTATTGGTGCATTAATTGCTGTGTACAAGAGGTAGGATGGGAGATTCTAAAAACAATCCTGGAAACCACTAAGAGGCAAGAGACTTTACATAGCATTCAAGGATTGGGTAAAGGATCATTTTGAGGGTATGACCTTTGACCTAAAGATCTTTAATCTCACACCAGATGGCAGTGGATGCCTACTATCCTTTGGTGCAAGTCATCAAAATCAGATCGGGATCTAGCAGTAACAGCATTTGGTTTGTGGAGAGAAAAAACTCACAGACAATCTGTAGGCACGGCGGGTATATTGTGCTCCTTGTGATTCTTGATCTTCTTCATCCACACCAAGGTTGTAAGGGGCTAGTTCCAAAACTACAATGGCCCCAGAGCCCCCACTTGGCACAAGATTGCCCATGACCACCTCTAGTGCCTTCGCCAATCTCGACCCCAAAGGTCAAATGTCATGCGCTACCATGCCCCCACAAACAGCTAGTAAACCGTATTTGCGTGCAAATATAGGGCCCTCTAATTGATTTTCTGATTAGGCATTAACACTGATGGGCCTTACTGTATTTTGGCAACGCCCACTGGGATTACACCTGTATTCTGTTACGCACATTAGTTATGCTGACGAATAAAGCAGTAAACCAATGGGCTTTCGTGTTTCGCAAATACAGTAAGCCCACTGATGGTGCCCTTAGCATCGATAGCCAATCCTACTTAGAAAAGGCTACATCACCGTATAAGTTAACACAAACACCGCATGACAACACAAACAGTATTTTCAGTGCTCGAATGTTTTTTTTTTATTTTGTATAGAATTCTTATAACTACATGATCAAGTGTTCCCAAAGGGCCACACCAAGGAATCAGATATGCATCCAACCCCTCACTTAAAAAAAATGGGAATGCTCTACAATATATATTTCGTATATATTTCACCCAATACAAATAAAGCAAAACCATAAACTATTAGTAAATTCCCTATGTAATTTTGGCTAAATGTCCGCCTAATTCACTAGTCCACTTGGTGGGATTTGTGTGTGAGTGTCATTAACTTCACCAGCACCTTTTCTCAACGTAATACTTGAAAAAAATGCTGGTCATGACATCGCCTAAAATTGGAACCAGGCATTCTGTAGAATAACCCAATTGCACTAACTGCAAGATGAATAAACACTGCAGATGCTCTGACTTACAACTCTCCTGATTGCATATATGATTGACAGCCCAAAGTCCAGGAAATTTGCCATCTCAATACAAGGGGAGGAGGGGTTCTCAAAACAAATAACCATATGGGGCCTGCCACAAACTCGGTCTCATTTTCAGCTTTGTATATCAATGACCCCTTTTTTAAAGCCAATTTTGTTATAGCATTGCTCTTTTTTGGAAACTTAGTTTACACTTTTTTCTCAATTGGAAGCCAAAATTATCTACAAATTGTTGTGAAATTAGCCGGGGGGGGGGGGGGGGGAGTTATGCCCTCATACTGCTCATTATGCTATCATTATGAATGATAATGCTAGTATGCCTGGTGTGTATTCTCTATGCGCTTACAAATTGTAGTTAAAACACCCAGGTGGGACCAGAATGTATAATACATACAATATTTATGCAAAAGCCACACTTCCTACTCCAGAAAAATAATGATAATACATTGCTTTCTTAATTAAAAATTTTTATCCCACAGGTAAGTACTGCTTATATATACATATGAATTGTGAAAAAGTTAGTATTTGGAATGTCTACAACCACTGACTAACATACTTATTGATATTTGGTAATGGTTAAATCATCAGTTTTTGTGACAAGCGCAATCGCAGTTGGAAACATCAAGAGTTTGCAACGTCTTCTAGGTAATAAGCTTGTAGAGATAATAGGTCTTTTGATTTTATTATGTTGCAAACTCTGGAAGTTATACCATGATAAAGAGTTGTTGGGGTTTCGGGTGCGAGTCATTCCGGGTGTTATATTGGGAACAAGTCTAATGATTTATGCTGCTTCAACCAAGATTGTTGAAACATGAAGAGAAGAGCTTCAAGCCAGTTCACATCTGTCGATATAGGATCAATTTTAATGTTTGTTGTGTAAAATTTCGGAGGTAAGAGCAATTAGTTGTTCGTATTACAATAAGTCAACTGGTACTGAAAAATAAAAAGTTGGTCGATGACGCATGCCCAGTATAGCCTATTAATGAATTGCCATGTTCTATTTCTGTAAAGAGGAAGTCACAGGAATATTTATCTTGTTTAAACAAAATGGTGGTATCATATTAGAATTGATGAATTGCTTTAGTATTAACCATAATAAAATTTGTATTCAAAACTCAAATGAGAGCAAGGTCATATAAAAATATGTTCAATCAAATTAGTTTAAAGTATGTTAGAAATCGCACAGTACATCTATTATTCAAGTTGTGATTACAATTGAAATACATTTTAAAAGCTGTATACTCTAAAAAATTACTGGAGCATATTATCTAATAAGCAGCATTTCTTCAAATGATGTTGTTGAGCTTCAGTGCCCAACCTAATGCCTCAGTATTAAAACAAGTTTAGCAAATTTTCTAAAAATTCATTTGTGCCAACATCTTTGGAATCCATTGGATAATCAAATTCCTAAATGGTTAGTGGTGAGGTCATGGAATCACACTTGAAGTTGGCAACATGTTATGCAGTGGCTTTGTAAGAGCAACTCATTTGGCAAATTTAAGGAAATTTGCACACATCAGCTGATTTCTAGTCACGCTGACCAAGTCTTCAGTTGATTAGCAAGATCGGAGTAGTTGCCAGTTGGGATTTTCACTACTCTCTTTGCTCCTTTTTGTTTTGCTGCTGGAAATGGATTAAGATAAATTACAGTAAAAAAAGTCTGTTAATTGGTCAAAAATCAAATGATATCCCTCCGAGTGTATTGAAATTTTACTGCTGGACTGGCAGGGGTTTTTTTTTTGCCCAAGCATTTGTTTGATTATTCTTGAATTAATGTATTGGCACTTAAAGTTAATTACACAATGGATCGCGATGTCAAAAAGACTAGCCACCGCTTTATTATATCCTTCCATTTTACTGGTCATTGCAGTTAAGTTTGTGGTGTTATTAAAGGTGCATTTCGTGATTTCAGCATCTTCAGTTTTATTCATTAATCACTAGATCCTTGAGAAAAGCTTATTCTCCAAATTTGATTTGATCCCGATCTTGCGGTTTTGTGTTATGAACAATTGCTCGTTTCCCACGGTCCCATAGGCCACAGTGCTGTAATTTCTGTCCGTTCACGGACAGAAAGTTTGCAAAAATTTCTAACAGATACGACCGAATTTGCACGTAAGATTGGGTACACAAGGATTACTAAGGCTAACAGTTCAGATGATATCAAAATCTCAACATTATTTATGTAAGTCGGTGGGGGGGGGGGTATGCCCTGTGGATCACAATGCCCTTTAATTTCGTCACTCCCATAACTGCTAAATTTCCAACTGCTGGTACATAGGTCTCCAATCATGAACCTTAAACCCTCCCAGTAAACCACTGATTTCACTTCATTGTTGAACTACAGAAAATACACAGCATAAAGATCAAACCAAAATCTTGTTAACTTCATAATAAAGTGTACTGATTTTATTTTTGCTGGTTTTGGCACATATACAACAGCCTTATCAGCATTGGTATGTATGTTACACATTATATACATCTATATGCAAAAAGGAAAGGCATGTTGTACCTTTCCATAGCTTATTTCCACACTGTACAGGAATCAGATTTACAGAGGTACTTTTCTTACATTGCATCTCATCTAAAGTTGAGAGTCAGACTTCCCATGCAGAGTTAATGTATGGTATTATGGTATTTGAATTTTTTACGGCAAAACATTCCAGGTGATGGGGAAAATCACCTCTGAGGGCAAAATAATTGAACATGTTCAGTATGTACTTTCCACACGCACATGTAATGCTGCACTTCCTAGGGCGGAGTGGCCATTGTCCGCATAAATTTGCCCAAAAATGCATATTATAAAAGGTAAATAACATAATTAGATATATTCATTCTTTTGTTTTTAATGCTCTACTTTTTGGTGTGAATGAGTACAGAATTATTATAAACATTCTGTGGCATTCACCAGGATGACGGTTCTCTCAACTTGAGAAAAGATGCACTATGATAGTCTCGGCAGACAGAGATATGTTCACCTCAATTAAAATAAACACACTTAATCTAACATTTCATTCCAAAGTACTAGAATTGAAGATATCTAGAAGCAATAGTAAAAAAGTTTTGATTGCTTGTTTTATATTGATATTCTAGTAGCCGTGCTACTTACAAGGTTTTAGCCAAGAGGTATAATGCCTACAGTTGGCAAATTAAACAGTTCCAAATTGGACAAGTTTATCAGAACAGAATTGGTTTCAAAGGAGGACTTCATGTCTATCTTTTGTGGTTGGGTATTAAGGTAATTTTTATCTACATTGGAAGCACTAAGCGTACGCACTCCTACAGATACTGGCTTGCCTAAGGAACATAATAATTCACTAACATATTTGGAGTGTTTATTTCCCAATCAAGCATACACCAGTATGTTGTACCTACCCAAATATTTCCCATACATCACGGTATACATTTTTCTAATACCAACATCATTTTAGCATGTATCAATTGTCTCAAACACCAGTCAACTTAACCTTCAGATAGACCCACAGGTTTCGTACACATTATCTCCCAATAGCCAGAATATATTGAATTTGTTCACAGGTGTGACACACGAAAAAAAATCATGTCAATTTCAGAGATGTTATAGAGTAGTAGTCCCATTTCCTGAAAATCCAAAATTTGAACTGACAGGAAGGCTAAATTTTAGCATAGCATCCAGTTAAGCTCCGGGAAAAATATTTTCTTATGCAATTTTAGCATACAAGACCCCTTCTCTAAAATAAGATGGAACTTAAAGGTCCATGGCCCGATTGCTAATAGCTTCGTCCCCAGAAGCCCCAGATTTTACCGGAAGTGGTCAACATTTTGGTATCAGAAGAAAGCTACTATTTTTTTCATTTACCCTGTGAAATCTTAGAGCCAAAGGATCTTTGGTTTGGAAGTTATGAGCGAAAATGTGCCCCATTTTGGTCGACCAATATTAATTTTACACAGTACTCTATGGGGCTTACAAAATCAGGTTTTTAGCTCTCACATCAAAACGGATTGAAATATCGGCGTGAAACTTTACAGATAGGGTTTTGGAGTGAAGGTCAATCTATCAAGATAAAAACTTCATATCCTGAAATCGGGCCATCCCCCTTTAAAACTTTGGTTTTTGATGCAATTTTACCTTTATCATTAACACCTCTATCTCAGAAATCAAAAAAAAAAATTACATAAATAATAAAATCTGGAAACCCAGAAATTTTTGAAAAAGTTACATCTCTACAATTGTAATGACCAAGATGCACCTAATAAAATGCACCCTGGCTCATAACTTCTTGGAGGTGGCACACACATGCCTATCTCTTGTGTCAACTGTATGTGCAATCCTACAGTGCTCTGTTTAGGCATGGGAGCAAGCACACAAACTAACATGCCCTAGAGGATATGTGCCAGAGTATCGTCATGTGAATACAAGGTCGCCAAGTACAATGTTGCCATTTGTCAGAAATTCCCATCAAACATACTATTATGCCAAGTCTTTGTTCAGTAGCTCTCTAAATGGTTCTTTAGGTAACAGTCGCCTAAAGAACAATTTCAAGAGCCAATGACTCAAGGAAAGAAACAAGTCATCCTTATACCTGGCAGCACACAGATGTATCACATGGCAGCTATTGCACTTAGAACCTTTATGCACTCACATGCCGATATGTGTAAGCACCTGATAGCCAACACAAGTGTATCAAATTGCATATTCACACACACATGTGACCTTGGCATGGAAACCACCTGTTTTCCAGTCTGAATTCCAATATCCAGATAACTTGGAATTAATCATGATATAGTCATATACATAAGACAGGTCACTGGACTCTTAACAAGTGACTGAAGTGAGATATTTGTATGTACTCCGGCATGGTAAACCCAAGGAAGAATTACTGCAAGAATGAGTCTTCATCCCATCTGACAGAATTTTATGTGACATACTACTGAGTTGAAAAACTTCAACAATTTCCTTTGAGATGGCTTTGGATCTCGCCTTACCTTGTCAACAAATAGGTTTCAAGGACCTCACTTTGACTACTACAAACATTAATCATCTAATGGTTTCACAGTTGAGTGTTACATTTCTGAAATTATTTTTTCATGGCCAGAAATCTGGAAATTTCATCTCCTGCACTCTAGCTGGTTGATGGCCTCCGAGGTTTATTTTTCAAATCATGTCAAACAACACTTTCAAAGAAAAAAAGGCCACAATCCTATGCATATGCTCATATTCCACATAAGAGCAAGCATGTTCACTGCACTAGGTACAGGCACTACACCTACCGAGTGTTGCTCTACTGCAACGCATTACAAAATTCTGCCTATTTTGCAGTAATCATAATGCAGCTTCAATCTTTTTCCGCTCTCTTTTGCATATTCCATCTTTTGCATATTCCTTATGCGGAAATCACCACATTCGTTACCTTTAGGCAAATAATTCTCATTATAAAAGGTACACATTGCATTTTATTAAAATATACAAATCAATTTAACTTGCAAGCATTGGTTATCAAACAAAAATTTTCCAGCAACCCTGGTCATTTAGCTATAGATTTGTATTTGTAAATCCACTTACTTACACATCGTCAACACTCATAACTTAAGACATCAAGAGTCAAGAGGTTTCAATATGTATTTCACCCCAATCTAGGTCAATTGGGTAGTGACAAACCATCATTGGTAATCGGCAGACAAACCACTCTAGGTGATGCCCCCTACCCTGCACTGATGTCTCATTTTGTTATTAAACATTTGGAAACAAGTAACATAATCATCCAAGTGTGGACCCACCTTTTTAAGCTGAACATTTCTGCAAAATTTTGAATGGGTAAACATAGCCTTTCAAAAATCAACAGTAATTTTTACTAAATATGATAAATTTAAGGTGCATTTCGTGATTCCAGCACCTTCTGTTTTATTCATTGTTAACTAGATATCCTTGAGAAAAGCTTATTCACAAAATTTGAATTGATCCCGATCTTGCGGTTTTGTGTTATGAGCAATTGTTTCCCACGGTCCCATAGGCCACTGTGCTGTAATTTCTGTCCGTTTACAGACAGAAAATACCAAATTGCAAATTTCTTACAGATGAGCTATAAGATTAGCTACACCTGGATTACTAAGGCTAACGGTTCAGATGATATAAAATTCTCAACTTTTTTTGAGGTAAGTCGGGGGGACGAGGCTGTGGATCACGAAATGCCCCTTTAACAGGCATTGTTACCATTGGGTTGTTGAACTTTGCACCTATGTGTGACAAATTTTGATGTGGAATCAAATGGATATTGACTTCTAAAATTTTCTGAAACAGGACAGTGGGATTGTAACTTAGGCATACCTGAGGACTATACTTGGCGAATATATACAAGAATATTCAATCTGAGTTTCTACTTAACACCAACTGCATACTTCTTGGGGTTGTTACATGAAAATATTCTATTAAAATACATTGTTTTGGCTATTAGGAGTATCTTTTTCTTCTGTATCCACAGAAATTTTAGTGCTTCTGCAAGAAGTTGCTTCCATCATGTGAGGGGAAGAACACTGGCTCTCATTTCCAAGATCACTTAACTGCTTCAATGTGTATGATATTTTTTACAAAATATGCACCATTATCTTTGGGTACCAGAGATCATTCCCATAAAACCAATGGGTACATTTATCAATACACTTGTGAAAACAGTCATCTTGTGAACGCAAGGAAATGAGATACTGGAAGCTTGCAGCGTCACTAGAGCCCTTTCAGGCACATATTCAATCAAATATTCATTTAAAGGATTCACTGTACAACTATAAGCCTAAAATACAGGTAATAATATACATAGTTACAATAGCTCTGAAATGTGTAAGAAAATATCTACAAGATATTGAATGACAAATTGAATATGCACCTACAAAGATCTCAAAAGACCTGCAATATTTCATCTAGAAAGACTATTTTAAATTTTCTCAATAAAGCAACACTGCATTAGAGCTTTGATGCTAGGCCATTTTTGTAGTATCAAAATTATGCATATTTAGCACCATGTACAAGCACAGGCATTAATATAAATGAAAAGTGATTAAGCACTGGGCATTTTTGGTGTAGGAAAACTTGTAAAAATATTTCCCAAAGAGTATCAAAGAGAATGTGAACAAAAATACAAATCGCTGAACTTATCAAAGTTGGGCATCATGGTATGAGAAGGTGGCAAGTTAAACCACTCCAAAAATGCATTGCAATAAAGTTCTATGACCCCAATACATATTCATCAGTATTTTCTTGTTCTTGTACAAAATATTTGCACACAGGCTATCAACCAGATTGGGTGGGGGATATGAGATGTCATCTCAACCACAATGCAAGAAATCTCAAAATACAAGTATTTTCTGAAGTTCATGATGTTCTACTTTTGACATGCTAGTTGATCCCCATGTTTGATAGATTGCAATGCATTATGGGATTGGATCATGATTACTCTTCAAAATATGAAGGGGGCCAACAAAATAACATACATCAAAATATTTACAAGTTTCATTTTGTAAATATCTGCACAGCAATTAACAATGCATATATAATAATGCATAGATTAATACCACAACACACCAAATATAAATGTGTTAAAAAATAAAACTAAAACAAGCACCATATATTTCTTATTAACAGTGCCACCTCTACAATCACTTTTTTCTTAATCAAAAGTCATGTTTGTAAAGTACAAAGTTTTAAAAATACTTCAAAATCAGAGGCCAAATTCTCAAATATATTGCTACCCGACTGGTGGGCATATTTGTGAAGTGCCTTACTGAAAGCCTATTAGACTAAAGAACAGGAGCTCACTCACAGATATGAGAATCTAGCCCCGATTTACCACTTCAAAATTAATGAAGATATACATAGATCACTCCCTTATTCTATAATTAGCCAGTATCTCAAATACTGCTGGCCTGACAACTGGAAACATTGACCATGAATATTTAAGTCTACCACAGATGCATAACACATTAATCAAAATAATATGCCTTTAAGTTTAGATATACATATCTTACTCTTATACACAATGTTTGTATACAAAATATACAAAGGAGTTGTTGCAAATATATCAAACGGGAACAATCCAGCGTTGTTCTTTAACCCAATACAGTTAATGCATACAGCATTCATCAAAACCCCATGATACATTCATAATTCTATATATGTGGTTTTATACATGGTTTCGAGTCTCTCCATAGAAGGTCATCAAATATGAACTCTTAAAAAACATCAAATTTGATAATCATTGCTTGTGTACAGGTTAAGATGAGGTAAATGTGAATTCCAAACATGACAAATGTTTCCATTTACACACATGGTACTTTTGTGGGACATTCAAGTAGAATTCATTATTTACAGATTTTATGTTTTGCAGTTTAAAGACACTATCAGTGATTTGAAAAATATTTGAAATTTGCAGGAATAGCTTCAAAGTGAAGGATAAGTCTGTAGAATTCTCATAAGTTACCTTTTCCAACTGAAAAATTGACAGAAAAGGAAGAAAACGGCAATGTTCCAAGATGCGATTCCCCATTCAATTACGTGTTGTAGTAAGTGTCCGAACGGACAGTTATGACTTAAATTTCCGATTCTGTCCTTATTAGGTTGCTCAGGGGCTTATCATTTGCAGGGTATGTTAGGATACCTGTACTTGTAACATGCATGCAAAAATCTTATTTTTGATGATTTTTTCGATTTTCTGATTTAGCAAATCACTGATAGTGTCTTTAATTAGCAGTTTCAAACCACTACAAAATAGCCATCAAAGGTAAAAAACATTTTAAATTGGTTCTGAAGTCAATCGAAAGTGCAAAAATAAAAGCCTCACAAAAAATTTGTGCAAAAAAATTGATAACCATGTTTAACCCAAGTTAAACTGGTTTAATTTTTATTTACGTCTTTTATTGAGTTGGCGGGAAATGTATACTTTAATTCCATAATTTCTTTTTTCAATTCTCATCTAAAGTACATTCTCCTTGAGCATACTAGCAGCATGTTTAAAGTGGCAATGTTGACTTTTCTGGGTAAATATTTAATAATTTAAACTTTACATATTTGCAAGTTGTTTCAAGGAGGAATGTAACTGTGGAAGAATCTCTTGACAAAAAATGGCCAATTTATCACTGGCCATTTTATAAATACTGAAAGGTTGAAAAGTAGTTCCAATGAAAGGTGTATTCCAATACTAGTTTTTGCTCTTATAAAATATACCCAAGGTTCCAAAGCATTAATTAGTAATTTAAACCAAATTTTATCGGCATACATTATCTCACGTTTCTTCTTTCCTCTGGTTCATTCAGAAATCAAGATTCAGTTATGATTATGCTGAAACTAAGTGATATAGGTGTAACACATGCACACACAAATTCCAAGATAGAGGGGAGGAACATTTTTCCTGGGATAAGAAGGGGGGTGCCTAGGGCTTGGGGACATGATTCTTTGCCATAAATACATTTTATAAACATTAGGGTACCCTTCCTTTTTTCCAGCTAAGAGGTACCCCTAAGGGTGAGTTGAAAAAAAACAAATGATCAAGAAAATATTTTATTTATTATCAGGCTTCCGAGTGGTACAAAGAAATCTTTGTATGGTACATTTTTGGTTAAAGTCCCCAGGTGCACTACAATATTCTATCGCATCCGGGCATTTTTAGCCAGAACGACATCAATGAAACACTGTATCGTTCAGACTGGTAGTGTTTTCACAATCATGATGTAAAAATTACATGTTGCAGACTGTGATATCACCCATCCTTACAATAGCCCTGTTGTTGTGGGGGCCAATAAGGCAGAAGTTCTGTTTTTTAAACACTTGCGATTCTGTTAGATATTAAACACTAAATGTTTAATTTAAAAAATACCAGAATACACCTTAACAATCACATTGGCCACTACCTTTACTACCACTTTCAAACCACTACAAAATAGCCATCAAAGGTAAAAAACATTTTAAATTGGTTCTGAAGTCAATCGAAAGTGCAAAAATAAAAGCCTCACAAAAAATTTGTGCAAAAAAATTGATAACCATGTTTAACCCAAGTTAAACTGGTTTAATTTTTATTTACGTCTTTTATTGAGTTGGCGGGAAATGTATACTTTAATTCCATAATTTCTTTTTTCAATTCTCATCTAAAGTACATTCTCCTTGAGCATACTAGCAGCATGTTTAAAGTGGCAATGTTGACTTTTCTGGGTAAATATTTAATAATTTAAACTTTACATATTTGCAAGTTGTTTCAAGGAGGAATGTAACTGTGGAAGAATCTCTTGACAAAAAATGGCCAATTTATCACTGGCCATTTTATAAATACTGAAAGGTTGAAAAGTAGTTTCCAATGAAAGGTGTATTCCAATACTAGTTTTTGCTCTTATAAAATATACCCAAGGTTCCAAAGCATTAATTAGTAATTTAAACCAAATTTTATCGGCATACATTATCTCACGTTTCTTCTTTCCTCTGGTTCATTCAGAAATCAAGATTCAGTTATGATTATGCTGAAACTAAGTGATATAGGTGTAACACATGCACACACAAATTCCAAGATAGAGGGGAGGAACATTTTTCCTGGGATAAGAAGGGGGGTGCCTAGGGCTTGGGGACATGATTCTTTGCCATAAATACATTTTATAAACATTAGGGTACCCTTCCTTTTTTTCCAGCTAAGAGGTACCCCTAAGGGTGAGTTGAAAAAAAACAAATGATCAAGAAAATATTTTATTTATTATCAGGCTTCCGAGTGGTACAAAGAAATCTTTGTATGGTACATTTTTGGTTAAAGTCCCCAGGTGCACTACAATATTCTATCGCATCCGGGCATTTTTAGCCAGAACGACATCAATGAAACACTGTATCGTTCAGACTGGTAGTGTTTTCACAATCATGATGTAAAAATTACATGTTGCAGACTGTGATATCACCCATCCTTACAATAGCCCTGTTGTTGTGGGGGCCAATAAGGCAGAAGTTCTGTTTTTTAAACACTTGCGATTCTGTTAGATATTAAACACTAAATGTTTAATTTAAAAAATACCAGAATACACCTTAACAATCACATTGGCCACTACCTTTACTACCACTTTCAAATTCAAAGATTTCAGTAAGGGTAAAAAAAAAAAGGCAATGGTGTTTATCTCTCAAACAAAAAAAATGCCACGACAACTCAGATCACACATTTGTGAAAGAGTTGTCCATAATGGAATTTGGAACTTGTAACCAGACAGGAATATCTTAAGTTTAAATCCCGATTTAATGTTCTCATCAATAATCTATCAATTGAATTTTTTAATGTGGGGTGTTAGATAAGGACAGCTGTTCAGCCCTCATAAGCTACAGCCAATCACAATATTCAAATGTCGATTGATAGCACTTTCCTCTCATCTGCCTTCTTCAATCCCTGGTCTGTAGTCTTTAAAAATAAGCAAATAGTTTTCTCTAAGGAAAAACATGAGTTTACTTGCTCATCAGAGTGGCCTTCTGTACATGATGATAACAGCATGAGGACACAGGGCATAGTTTTTTGCATTGCACTCAAGGGCTAGTAAAATAATCCACTCTTTCTTTCTAATGGCAATGGATACATATCACACAACATTATGGAACCATTGGTAGTGGTGGTTGTGCATTACCATTGGTACAACACTAACCCGAGTCCATCCATTCTCAGCTACAGTCTATCTCACGGATATTCTTGGGAATTTCACAAAACTTGTAGACCAGCCTCTGTCCATCGACTTTAGCGAGGATTCCTCGCTGATAGTAATACCTGTGCAACAGGGTAAGAAGAGAAAAGAGTTTTAGGCATAAAGAAGAGCATTCCTTGGAATGTTACTTTTTTGTAACACTTTCTGCAATACATGCTGGCTCAATGTTAATGAATATGAAGATGTGACATTTAGCATCATAACCTTCAGGTTTACAAACTGTACTGAAATGAACTTTTAAGCTTTCTAAAATTCTAATTGAGGAAAATGAATGAGATAAAACAAACGGAATAAAGGAAAGCTCGTTCAGCTTATAAAGTGAACGATTGACTGAAATTGTCACCACATGCGCTTGGAAAACCAGGGTTAGGGGTTTTGGGTTGAGATTAGAGGTTCATACTCTACCCAATATATTTTAATAAAATAGGTGAATGTTAAAGTCATAAAAGTTTTGACATATTTCCATTCTATGGTGTTAATGTTTGTGCTTCAGGACCACTGTATGGTAAGAAAATATGTGAACATGTGGGTCAATACAAATTTTGACAAATATTTCAATGGTGTTTGTGCTTCAGGACTACTGAACAAGATGGCACTACGAAGCTCCAAATTTGAAAAATATCTAAAGCCTTGGGGTGGATTTTCACTTCCCATTGCCCTTTGACCTCCATGTTAATTTACCCACTCACCTGAGTGCTCTGCCCATAGTTTCATAGTTCATGTCTGGCTTGTTTTTGTGTTGACCCCATAACCTGGACACCTCCTTGGAGTCCACCAACTTGAAGATTCCCTGCTCCCTGCTTGTCCACTTGATCACATTGGGACAAGTCTCTGTGTTCTGTAGTAGGTCCAATAGGAACTCCCACAGGTATGTTGTATGACCTGAAAAGTGAGAAAAAGAAATTTGGAGTGTTATTTCCTAGAACCGTCATAGGTGGCATCCACTAATCAATGAACTGCAAAGCCAATTGTAAGTTTGGACCATGTCTTCACTAAAGCAATAAAGTAATATGGCAGCTAATAGCTTTGCTGACATCTCAAATGTCTAGTTTGGTAGATATTAACAAATTACAGCCTTTGGGGCACATCAACAGGACTTCAACACAACTGTCAAACTTACCATCTTTATCTTTTGTTCTTCTCTTGACACCCCCATTTGTTGTTGATTCCGTTCTTGTTTTTGACTTCCGTGCTGCAACAAAAAGCAAACCACAGTAAGCACATACCACTTTTATTATTTGAAATGGAAGTCTACAATAAAAGAAAAATGTTTAAGAGGTTTAATCATGCGGGTACCAAAACTCTATAGTGTTTTATAACATGTTACTTGAAAATAATGGACCGTGGCCAATGACTGAGACTAACAAATCAAAAAAAAAAAACACACACGGATCATCGGATGCAAATTTTCAATCAACACGTACCATCCAAATCTTTTTTGAGGGCCAGTCCACACTCAGAATCACCTACAAAATGTGCCCTGTTTATTTAACAGATTGAAAATGTACCACCATTTATACTTCCTGAATCCATCAATGTCACGTTTCACTAATACTCACATTTCTTGGGTGATTTCTTGGTATGTTTTCTTGCTGATTCTGGTGACAAGTGTTGGCCTGGTACTGTTGAGTGTGGAAGATCTATATCATGTGTGATAATATCTGTTTGTAGGATTGGAACAAGCTCTGCAGAAATGGAAATCATGTCTCAATATATCATCTTGACAGTGAAAAAGCAGCCCATTAATTTATATTTTATCATCCATTATTTTCTTGGTAAAATTTTAAAAGCAACATTCTTTAAAAGAATTTAAGAGCAAATTACAACAAGATTTTTTTTATAGTTTACAATACCAAAGCATTACTTCCACAGAAATTGCTTTTTACATCCATCACCACACTGCTTTATTACTGGTAAAATGCAGGCATTTGATTTACCTTGCATTTATTACTCTTGGGGTTGTACATATTTTGAAAGAAAAGACATCTAAAATTCCTAATCATCAGATTCTCTGGAAGGGACAGGTAGGATACCAAACATGAAGATGAAGACGTGAAGATACTTAACATGAAGACAACAATTTTAATGGCCCATTAGTAACAAAAAAGTTGTTGGAATCTCAATACAGATGCACTTGCACTTAAGCTCTTTTGAGAAATTTTACTCTAAGGCGACGAAAATAAAAAAACCCTGTTTTACGGCCCGACCGACCCTGATTTTTCAGTTTTGCAGATTTTTTAGTTTTTCCAAAAATCATGTAAAATCAGCCTATTTTTAGACCAAAATTTATCAATTTTGGCAATTTTTTTCAAGAAAATTTGTTTGTAAAAATGTTTGATTTTTCTCTTGATTTTTCAGATTTATGGGCTATTTTAGGCCAATTTTGAGCTCCAGAAAAGAAAAAAAAATTAAAAGAAAAAATTTGTCCGACCGACCCTACTCGAAAGGTCCGCTCGCCCGTAAAACAGAATTTTCTTTTTTCGTCGCCTAATTTACATTAATTTCTTGAAAGTAATACATGCAGGAAATTCAAGTTCGAAACCACACTGATTGTGTGGTTTAACTGAAAACGCTATAGATATAATATTGCTGCACTCCACATTCAGACTATAGATCAGTTAGTAGTGCACTCACAGAGAGTGATGGTCTTGGGTTCAAATCCAATTTAATATATCAGATCATCTTCCACTTACCTGTCCTTAAATGGTTTTGATTTTGGCTCACCAATAAGGTTGGTGGGATGTATGCATCTTTTACACCTGTAAGGGTTAATGCAAAGAGAGACAACACATTGGTGTTAATAGCTTACCCCAACCACAAAGAACACCACCTTAAAAATTTTAAGGTCCCTTAATTATTATTAGTTTCTCTGCAGTAGTGGCCTCTGAAAGTGAGGGAGGTTAGATTTTTTATATTTTTTTATGAAATGACACTAAAATATTGCTGGTTTCATCAAAAATTTATATTAGGCCCTTTATATTTAATTTTATGCGGATAGACCCTAGAGGTCTCTAAAATCACATGCCTCTAGTTGATTAACACGTAAGTGGTCAAGGGGAGTCAATGTGGCCCCTAAAATCAGTTTGAGCATTAGTGCGAAAACAAACTTTACGTACTTTGGACACCTTCCAAGATTCCTGCGGAGAAACCAAAGAGCATTATTAGCTTTTACAACAGTATGATTTATGTGATTTGTCCATTTTAGATTTCTACTTAATTCAACTCCAAGATATGGATGATGAGGTATTTTTTTCCAGAGGATCGTGCCCATATAATATGTAAAGTTTAAAGGATTTCTTTTGGTGGTCACATGTAAGGTTTTACATTTACGAGTGTTGAATGACATTTGCCATCTTTCTGACCAATCAACAAGAGATCTTAAGTCATTCTGCCAAGTTTGGGAATCCTGGTCAGATGCTATGGGTCTGTATAACAGACAGTCGTCTGCAAATAGTTGAATTTTAGTAGAACTATCAAGATTATTTGGAATATCATTGATATATAGTAAAAACATTAAGGGCCCCAGCACCGTACCCTGAGGCACCCCTGATTTTACTGGGACGGGTGCGAAGCATTCCCCATCAACAACGACCTTCTGCGTACAAGATGTTAGCCATTTTTTGATCCATCGCAAGATATTGCCACGTATTCCATAAAACTCAAGCTTTTTGATTAATCGCAATGTAATTAAAACACACACACTCAATGCTTGTGACCTCAATGGAACTGTTAACACTTAGAGGACTATATGTGATGTGATCTGGGAAAACCTGCCACATGTCGCACAGCACAGTTTTGAAAAAATAAAGAAAATAGCTTAAAATCTGTTATAAAGGCATAACTTTTGAAGTGTGTATCAAAGAAGAAAGAAGTAAACAGCTATGGAAAGTTAATATTTCAAACTCTGAAGTGATAGTATAAACTCAAAATATAAATTTCCCACCATGTGGCAGGTTTTCCCAGATCACATCACATATTTGAACTTTGCCCATCTCACAATTGCCTTAGAATTACTTACTTTCTGCCAATAACCTTGTCCTTTCCTCATCTGTAGCCCCTACCAGGAACTTGCTCTCACCACCAGCTAAGAACTTGCTCTCATTCTCTTTGTCTGTTGACTCGTTACTGTCTGCTGGGCTTGGGGGAAGTGACCCTAGAGAGTAAAATGCACGGCAATGAAATGTGAAAACTGTGAAATTGCTAAGAGGGTTACAATTTAAAGATGTGCCGCATGACAATGGCGTATTGCTCTCTCAATCTTGTGTACAATAAGAAACTGATGACAAGGACATTGTAAACTGAACTGCAAAACCATTTTTTAAATGTCAATTATATCTTTATGAGAGTCAATTAAACTGTAAATTTATGTATTATTTGATTCTATTGAGAAAAAACCGTCACACCAGTACACAATTTCAATAGATTTGTTGAACAATGGAACTGTGGTCCGTGTTTTTATCATGTGTTCTGTGCTAGCACTTTTCTCCAAAATTGTACTTGTATACATGAAACTTTCACCAAATATGCCCGAAATACCAGTCTACAATTCTTAACAAGGTGGGCCATGTATTTCATGTGTACTTGCAAAACACCACTTAAACCACATTATCACAAAATTTGATTGTAGAGTTCTGTAATCTTACAACTACAACATGGTAAGGCAAAGAAAACAAAAGGTTTGTATCAGCTTACTGTGCACATAGGTGTAAAAAAAAATCACATTTTACCAAATTTCTTTCTTTAATGTTTCAAGATATTGGTCAAGAAAAAGAAATTCGGTGGCAAAGTGGCGGTAAACAAAGTAGTCTAAATGCCAGACAAAAAATTCCACATAGCGCATCATCTGTGGGACCATGTGAATCTTTGTTTTCCCTGTCTGCTGGTTTCGATATTGTTGATTATTTTCTATGGGAAATCGTGTACGATTCAAAACTGTCGCATTAGCAAATGCTTGACATTAAGCTTTTGAATGGGAAGGCCATATTTAAATTAACTAAAAAGCAAAATACGCTTAAAGCCATTGTTTTCTTGTGGCAAAAATAGAAAAGTGTAGTTTACACCATCTAATCCCTCCTAATCCTATAACACTTATTACCTTTACTTGGAATGGGGGCCTGTTCAGTGGCCTGAGACAGCAGTGGGAATTTCTTGTCTTCTCTTTCCGCTAGTGTCGGGGATATATCTAAGAGCGCTTGTGCGGGCCATTATTGTTCCTTGTCTTGTAATGTCTCTGTGTCGCTACCCATGACCTCCAAAAAATACTTCATTTGTTTTACCACCATCACATGCATGGGCTGAAAAAGGAAAAAACAAAAGAAAAATATTAATTGGAAAAACTGCAGAAAGTTGATAGCAATCATATCAATGTTTCAACCACAAAACTAAAATTTTTTTTTTTTTTTAACAATACGCAATGAACTTATTAAAAACCAGAACCAACAACAAACATGCTGAAAACAATTATAGTAAAGGAAAAGCAAAACCTCATTTCAGTATAGGAGTGGAGTGAGTGATGAATATAAGAATTTAACGGAAATATGTCAGATTTTTGGTCATAAGCTCAGTTTTGACTTACATTCATAAAATAGATGTACATACATCACAAATTCCGAAAAAATAATACATTTGATGTAAAATAACAAATAGAGGCAATTTTAATTTTTGCTTTTTTGACATATGAAGAAACAGGCGATTTTTCGCCACGCTTCATTGATCAAAAGCGCGCCATTTTTGCTCTCCTTGTGGACGTCAAAGTGATGACCAAAACCTCGTGTTGACTCGAATTGTTATTTCTTGACACTGTAATATTGATGGATAATGACAGTAATAATAAAATTAGAAAAATTACAGAATGACATTTTTGTTTCATTTCGTTGGTGTTTTAATTATTATAAGTGGCAACACTGTCGTATTATGGTCACAAAACGACGTAAATTATGGATGGTTCATCACGTTGACGTCACCATTTTTGCCTGCGATGTGGGATTTGTCGGAATCGTTTTTCGTTTCGAGTAAGCTAGTGGGCTGTTAAAAATAAAGGGCAAAATACTCAACAATGTGGACAATTTATCAAACTTTATTTTGATTCTAAAGTCATCTACGTTACTTAAGCTTCCATCCATACCAATTTTCCAAATATTCAGAATCATACATATTTCCTTTAATGACACTTCAACACAATTCAAGTTTTATTCAATCATACCAAAATAATATCAAAGTGTCAGATAGTGTCAAATTATTAAATGTACATCAAACATTTTACAACACGAACTTTAAAACCATTATTCTGATATGAAAACTTCACTTCACTCATGGTATAGAGCTGATAACTCAAATCTTTCAGAATATAAATGAATGGGCATCCAAAAATGGTTTGAAAACAAACAAATTTTTAAATTTCGTCATAATTATCAAATTGGCTTGAAATGTAAGAATTTGTATGTAAAGCCGGTTTAAATCTTGCATATGAAAAAAAAACCCCCCCAATATTTTAGAATGTTAAACACAAACAAAAACTAAAAAAGAACACTCCAGAAATATAAGGGTCATTCATCTAATAAAACAGATTACACTAAATACCGGTATCAAAAATATTTAAATTTATATCAAATCCCATTTTCCTACCAAAAATTTAACTCCAAATCCGATCCCAGCGAGCTTCTTGTTTTTTAATTTACACAAGGCAGTGTAGTGTTCTGCCAACATTTAACTCAATTACATGAACCACCCACTAGGACATAGCATTTTTCACATCAGTTTTCTGTAGGTAAATCAAGATAAATAATACCAACACTGGTAAAAATCACATTACCTGGTTATTAGATGCCCTGTTATTATTCCAAATGCACCAACTCATCTTATTATGTACTGGTATATACTATATCAGGTCAGTTGCATTGGTTTCAGCTGGGGCAGTTTGCGATCTAGCCCCTGGGATAAGCTTGAAATGTAGCAACAATTCCCATCTATTTTGTACAACACTTTTCCCTGTACAGGTAGGTTGGCATGTTGACAAGATTATTGAAAACATTTTTAAAACACACAAGTCGCATTTGATAAGTAACAATTTTTGAAAGAAGATTAACTACGAATAGGAAGATCAAATTTAGGCAAGTGAAATTTTGTATAACTAGTACTGAATATCATTGAAATTACGAAGGCCCTTTAGATTCCATCAAAATATCCTCATCTGAAAGGATTAACAAGGAGACGTACAACCCTTGTGAAATTTCTCATACTGAAGGCAATATTAAACTCTTTCCTAGGTTTTTTTATTAACTAAACATCAAAATCACCATTATTTTTCACTCTTTTAGCCATTGTAGGCCGAATGTCTAATACAAGGTAAGAAATCGACCGAGTGTCTTATCTAAATTAACTCACTACATTATGACACAATAAGAATGTAGCCGTTTAAATGAACAGCCTCTAATATGCAAATCAGACCATAATTAAAATCCCTTAGACTTAGTACACAAG